>CAWUFW010017397.1:0-263841 GCA_963921515.1 Calotriton arnoldi
GAGCAGAGTACCACTCAGTCATGGAAAGACAGGCATACATGGTGACCAGTGAGCTGAGAAAGCTGAGGCCAACATTCCTAGGGCCACACTTCCCTACTCAGACACCTCACCAGCCTGGTACTTTGCCAAAGCACACCACAGGTAGTGATTCCCCATGGTGGAGACCCTCTCATACCCTTAGGGTGAGGGATTGCTTAGTGGACCATAAGACAGGGGGCAACCATGCTAGTGCAGGTGCTTCCTTATATGGCCACTTAGTCAATAAAGGCTCAACTGGCCAAGGTTAGCCTTATCTCCTTTCGTTTGGGGGGGTTATGTAGGAAGGTGGAATCTGACTATATGGTTGCCCCCACTTTTTTATGGTGTTTTGCTGGTTTATGACTTAGTTGGACTGGGACCCTGCTATTCAGGGCCCCAGTCTATCTGCTCTCTCTAAGCGACATGGAGTGCACTCTAGGTGCACTAGTGATTGGATACTGTGGTGCCTTATGAGTCCCTAGTATATGGTACCTTAGGTGCCAAGGGCATAGGTACTTCACAGGCCTACCAGGGGCTGCAGCATGTGTTATGCCACCCCTGGGAAGCAGTCTAAATCTGACACCACAGGCCTGCTACTGCAGCCTGGGTGAGGTGGTGCTAGCACCCCTCACTGAGATATAGGTTTCCTATATCTCTCCTGCACACACATATAAACCTATCAGTCACCCCTAAGGCAGGCCCTATCAATCCTGAGGGCAGGGTGCTTGGCTTCTATGTGAGGGGGTGCCTCTGCATGAGCAGGGCCCCTCTGCAGTTCTCAGAGTCCATTCTCTGGTGCTGTTTGTGGATGCGGTTAAACCATATACTATTTAAGTGCATTATATCCTCGCGGTAAATGCTAACTTTGGAATGGCTGCATCAAAACATGTCGTGTTTGGTGTCAAACATCTTGGAATACTACCCCCCGCCAATCTTGGCGGCGGGGGTAGCATTCCACCCTTCTAGAGGGATAAGACATGTACCTGCTGTGGAAACGCGGTAGAATCCTAAAGAGCCCTGGCATCACAAAATGGATGCCACCAGTCACAGACACTGGGCTGCCCTCCTGCTGATGACCGAAACTCACAGTGGAGGAAGCCCAACAATAGGCATTCTGTCACAGGGAGGTGTAACCACCTTCCAGACAGGGTTTAGTGTATTGGGGCTGGGTGGGTGCACTCTTAGAGTGCTTTGAAGTCCTGCACTGGGGGAGCAGAAGGCTCCTCTGTGCATATGCCAGTTCAAACCAGCTCAGGGGCTACCTGCCCCTGCTCTGGCGCGAAACTGGACAAAGGGAAGTGGGTGTAGCCACCCCTCCCTTGACCCTCCCATAGGTGGGGTCATAGAGCTAGTCCATCCCCTCTTTTTAGTTTAAGAGGGGGAACCTTGCTCATTGCAAGGCAGATAACCCCTGGACGACGCTCTACAGAAGAATCCTGGCCCTTCGACGTTCCACTACCTTTGGAAGACAGAAGAATCTCCCTTGGAGTCAAGGAGTGACTCCCCTGCTTGGCAGGCACCAAAAACGACAACGACGGTCGCAAACTACGCCGCTCCCGCCGGAGTCCGAAGTCCCTGCAGCCCAGGAAGTGGATTTCCTGACCTCTCCCAGGCCATCGTGAGTCCCCAGCGAAGCTGAGGCAAGTGGACCCCACGAGTAACGAGGAACCGCGACCCCTGGGTACCGTGCACTATTGTCGAGTGCAACCCCTTCACAACGTTCTACGAACTTGTGCTTTGGACCACGTGTGGTCCCGACCTCCAGCAGGAATCCCTCCGAAGATCAGAGGCCTACACCGTCC
Organism: Calotriton arnoldi; assembly: GCA_963921515.1. NCBI lineage: Eukaryota > Metazoa > Chordata > Amphibia > Caudata > Salamandridae > Calotriton > Calotriton arnoldi. Next base: position 1,821 of record CAWUFW010017397.1, read on the forward strand.
CGAGTGACCGTGGGCCCCTGTTGAGTGATTCCGCCCGAGAGTGTCTTCGCGATCCCTTGCCCGCTGGCTTGTGGGTCCCCAGAAGACTTCTTAAAGAAACCAAAGGGCTCCCCTGGTTGCTCCAGGCCTGCCCTGACTTACCCTCGCTGGGTGAGTTCCACAGACCTTGCTGGTCTGCGCCATCGACTTTTCTCCATCTCCCCGAGACTTGCGGCTGCCAAGGCTTGTTGGCTCCGATCGAGTTGCCGACACCGCAGTCAGCTGCAGGCGTCGAGGGACACACCGAATCCAGCTCCTGGTCGTCGTCGACGCCTCCTGGACCACGTGGCTGAAGAGTCAAGGCACCCGCAACCGACCTGAAGCGACCGACGACGGTGGGCATCCATCTTCCTTGCCCCGGGTCACTGCCAAGTGACTTTGAACACTGTCCCCTCTGCTTTCAGGTCATCCTTCTTCAGAATCCAGGCTTGGATTCCACCGGATCACTTCTTCAGCTCCCGCAAGCAGCAAGTCTTCTTTGTTCGCCATTGAAAACGACGCCGCGACCCGACACCAAAGGACACCTGTGCACCCGGCTTCCCTGGGTGAGGTAACTCCAGCACTACGGTGCTCCTGTGGAGTGTGGGCCTAGAACTACTTACCCTGTAAGTGACTTGCTTGTAGGTTCTCCCGAAGTATCCTAAAACTCTTTATTTCCAACCGCGACTTGCCCCATTGAAGTTAACGGCGATTCGCGCCTGTGTATCCACACTGCACGCGTCCCCCGTGGGTCCTTTACTTACCTGCCTTGGGTGGTTTCGTGAGGCCCCAGCACTTCTGAAGGCCCTAGGCCTTGTCTCCTTGCAAGTCGTTGTTTCTAAGTCTCTTACTTAGTATATGGTCTGGTACGCCCTAGGGCCCCAACCATATTTTGTGCTTAACTTATTGTGAAACGTTGATTTGTGCATATGTTTGTCTTCTAATCTCATAAAGAGATTAGTAGAGAGTTATTTAGAAATAAATACATATATATTTGATATATATACCTGTGTGGTGTCTTTTCATTTGGTGATTCAAGAGATTATAGGGTAAAACAAGCTGCTTTACATTCCTCCGAGACTTAGCCTGAAGGCTGCTCTCCACAGCTACCACTAGGATAGCTTTCTTTAAAGGTTGTCTTAAACCTATCTACCATAAGAGTCGATTTGCCCTGGTGCAAGGTGTCCACTTTAATTAGTGAACAGCATATACCAGGCCAACTTCTCACAGCTTCCCTCTGCATGGATTGATCTTGTCTCTTATTCCGAGTCTTCCCTCCGCACAGATTGACCTTGTCTCTTGTCCCAACGCTTCCCTCTGCACGGATTGACCTTGTGTCTTGTCCCGAGTGTTCCCTCTGCACGGATTGGCATTGTCTCTTGTTCCAAGGCTTACCTCTCCACAGATTGACCTTGTCTATTGTTCCAAGGCTTCCCTCTGCACGGATTGACCTTGTCTCTTGTCCCAAGGCTTCCCTCTGCACGGATTGACCTTGTCTCTTGTCCCAATGCTTCCCTCTGCACGGGTTGACCTTGTCTCTTGTCCAGAGGCTTCCCTCTGCACGGATTGACCTTGTCTCTTGTACCAAGGCTTCCCTCTGCACGGATTGACCTTGTCTCTTATTCCAAGGCTTCCTTCTGCACGGATTGACCTTGTCTCTTGTCCCAATGCTTCCCTCTGGACGGGTTGACCTTGTCTCTTGTCCAGAGGCTTCCCTCTGCACGGATTGACCTTGTCTCTTGTACCAAGGCTTCCCTCTGCACGGATTGACCTTGTCTCTTGTTCCAAGGCTTCCCTCTGCACGGATTGATCTCGTCTCTTGTCCCGAGGCTTCCTTCTACCTGGATTGACCTTGTCTCTTGTTCGTAAGCTTCCGTCTGCACGGATTGACCTTGTATCTTGTCCCAAGGCTTCCTTCTGCCTGCAATGTCCTTGTCTCTTGTCCCAAGGCTTCCCTCTGCACGGATTGACCTTGTCTCTTGTCCCGAGCCTTCCCTCTGCACGGATTGACCTGGTATCTTGTCTCAAGGCTTCCCTCTGCACGGATTGACCTTCTCTTTTGTTTCAAGGCTTCCCTCTGCATGGATTGACCTTGTCTCTTGTCCCAAGGCTTCCTTCTGCCTGGATTGTCCTTGTCTCTTGTCTCAAGGCTTCCCACTGCACAGATTAACCTTGTATCTTGTCCCGAGGCTTCCCTCTGCATGGATTGACCTTGTGTCTTGTCCCGAGGCTTCCCTCTGCATGGATTGACCTTGTCTCCTGTTCCGAGGCTTCCCTCTGCACGGATTGACCTTGTCTCTTGTCTCAGAGGCTTCTCTCTGCAAAGATTGATCTTGTCTCTTGTTCTGAGGCTTCCCTCTGCATGGATTGACCTTGTCTCTTGTCCCGAGGCTTCCCTCTGCACGGATTGGCCTGGTATCTTGTCCCAAGGCTTCCCTCTGCCCGGATTGACCTTGTCTCTTCTCTCAAGGCTTCCCTCCGTACGGATTGACCTTGTCTCTTGTCCCGAGGCTTCCCTCTGCATGGATTGACCTTGTCTCTTGTCTCAAGGCTTCCCTCTGCACGGATTGACCTTGTCTCTTGTCTCAAGGCTTCCCTCTCCAAGGATTGACCTTGTGTCTTGTCCGGAGGCTTCCCTCTGCACGAATTGACCTTGTCTCCTGTCCCAAGGCTTCCCTCTGCACGGATTGACCTTGTCTCTTGTTCCAAGGCTTCCCTCTGCACGGATTGATCTCGTCTCTTGTCCCGAGGCTTCCTTCTACCTGGATTGACCTTGTCTCTTGTTCGTAAGCTTCCGTCTGCACGGATTGACCTTGTATCTTGTCCCAAGGCTTCCTTCTGCCTGCAATGTCCTTGTCTCTTGTCCCAAGGCTTCCCTCTGCACGGATTGACCTTGTCTCTTGTCCCGAGCCTTCCCTCTGCACGGATTGACCTGGTATCTTGTCTCAAGGCTTCCCTCTGCACGGATTGACCTTCTCTTTTGTTTCAAGGCTTCCCTCTGCATGGATTGACCTTGTCTCTTGTCCCAAGGCTTCCTTCTGCCTGGATTGTCCTGGTCTCTTGTCTCAAGGCTTCCCACTGCACAGATTAACCTTGTATCTTGTCCCGAGGCTTCCCTCTGCATGGATTGACCTTGTGTCTTGTCCCGAGGCTTCCCTCTGCATGGATTGACCTTGTCTCCTGTTCCGAGGCTTCCCTCTGCACGGATTGACCTTGTCTCTTGTCTAGAGGCTTCTCTCTGCAAAGATTGATCTTGTCTCTTGTCCCGAGGCTTCCTCTGCACGGATTGACCTTGTCTCTTGTCCCGAGGCTTCCCTCTGCACGGATTGGCCTGGTATCTTGTCCCAAGGCTTCCCTCTGCCCGGATTGACCTTGTTTCTTCTCTCAAGGCTTCCCTCTGCACGGATTGACCTTGTCTCTTGTCCCAAGCTTCCCTCTGCACGGATTGACCTTGTCTCTTGTTCCGAGGCTTCACTCTGCACGGATTGACCTTGTCTCTTGTTCCGAGGCTTCCCTCTGCATTGATTGACCTTGTCTCTTGTCCCAAGGCTTCCCTCTGCACGGATTGACCTTGTCTCTTTTCTCAAGGCTTCCCTCTGCACGGACTGACCTTGTCTATTGTTCCAAGGCTTCCCTCTGCACGCATTGACCTTTTGTCTTGTCCCAAGCCTTGCCTCTGCACAGATTGACCTTGTCTCTTGTCTCAAGAATTCCCTCTCTACGGATTGACCTTGTCTCTTGTCCCCAGTCTTCCCTCCACACAGATTGACCTTGTCTCTTGTCTCAAGGCTTCCCTCTGCACTGATTGACCTTGTCTCTTGTTCTAAGGCTTTCCTCTGCACAGATTGACCTTGTCTCTTGTCCAGAGGCTTCCTTCTGCACGGATTGACCTTGTCTCGTTTTCTAAGGCTTCCTTCTGCATGGATTGGCCTTGTCTCTTGTTCCGAGGCTTCCCTCTGCAGGGATTGACCTTGTCTCTTGTCCCAAGGCTTCCCTCTGCAACGGATTGACCTTGTCTCTTCTCCTGAGGCTTCCTCTGCACGGATTGACCTTGTCTCTTGTCTCAAGGCTTCCCTCTGCACGGGTTGAACTTGTCTCTTGTCCCACGGCTTCCCTCTGCACGGATTGACCTTGTCTCATCTTCCAAGGCTTCCCTCTGCATGGATTGATCTTGTCTCTTATTCCGAGGCTTCCCTCCGCACAGATTGACCTTGTCTCTTGTCCCAACGCTTCCCTCTGCACGGATTGACCTTGTCTCTTGTCCCGAGTGTTCCCTCTGCACGGATTGATCTTGTCTCTTGTCCCGAGGCTTCCTCTGCACGGATTGACCTTGTCTCTTGTTCCGAGGCTTCCCTCTGCATGGATTGACCTTGTCTCTTGTCCCAAGGCTTCCCTCTGCACAGATTGACCTTGTCTCTTGTCCCCAGTCTTCCCTCTGCACGGATTGACCTTGTCTCTTGTCCCAAGCTTCCCTCTGCACGGATTGACCTTGTCTCTTGTTCCGAGGCTTCACTCTGCATGGATTGACCTTGTCTCTTGTTCCGAGGCTTCCCTCTGCATTGATTGACCTTGTCTCTTGTCCCAAGGCTTCCCTCTGCACGGATTGACCTTGTCTCTTGTCTCAAGGCTTCCCTCTGCACGGACTGACCTTGTCTATTGTTCCAAGGCTTCCCTCTGCACGCATTGACCTTTTGTCTTGTCCCAAGCCTTGCCTCTGCACAGATTGACCTTGTCTCTTGTCTCAAGAATTCCCTCTGCACGGATTGACCTTGTCTCTTGTCCCCAGTCTTCCCTCCACACAGATTGACCTTGTCTCTTGTCTCAAGGCTTCCCTCTGCACAGATTGACCTTGTCTCTTGCCTCAAGGCTTCCCTCCACACAGATTGACCTTGTCTCTTGTCTCAAGGCTTCCCTCTGCACCGATTGACCTTGTCTCTTGTCCCAAGGCTTCCCTCTGCATGGATTGACCTTGTCTCTTGTCCCAAGGCTTCCCTCTGCACGGAATGACCTTGTCTCTTGTCCCAAGTCTTCCCTCTGCACGGATTGACCTTGTCTCTTGTCCCAAGGCTTCCCTCTGCACGGATTGACCTTGTCTCTTGTCCCAAGCCTTGCCTCTGCACAGATTGACCTTGTCTCTTGTTCGGAGGTTTCCCTCTGCACGGATTGACCGTGTCTCTTGTCCCAAGGCTTCCCTCTGCACGGATTGACCTTGTCTCTTATTCCGAGGCTTCCCTCTCTACGGATTGACCTTGTCTCTTGTCCCAAGGCTTCCCCTGCACAAGTTGACCTTGTCTCTTGTCTCAAGGCTTCCCTCTGCACGGATTGACCTTGTCTCTTGTTCTGAGGCTTCCTTCTGCACGGATTGACCTTGTCTCCTATTCCGAGGCTTCCCTCTGCATGGATTGACCTTGTCTCTTGTTCCGAGGCTTCCCTATGCACGGATTGACCTTATCTCTTGTCTCAAGGCTTCCCTCTGCATGGATTGACCTTGTCTCTTGTCTCGAGGCTTCCCTCTGCACGGATTGACCTTGTCTCTTGTCCCAACGCTTCCCTCTGCACGGATTGACCTTGTCTCTTGTCTCAAGGCTTCCCTCTGCACGGATTGACCTTGTCTCTTGTCTCAAGGCTTCCCTCTCCAAGGATTGACCTTGTGTCTTGTCCAGAGGCTTCCCTCTGCACGAATTGACCTTGTCTCTTGTCCCAAGGCTTCCTCTGCACGGATTGACCTTGTCTCTTGTCCCGAGGCTTTCCTCTGCACGAATTGACCTTGTCTCTTGTCCCAAGGCTTCCCTCTGCACGAATTGACCTTGTCTCTTATTCCGAGGCTTCCCTCTCCAAGGATTGCCCTTGTCTCTTATTCCGAGGCTTCCTCTGCACGGATTGACCTTGTCTCTTGTTCCAAGGCTTCCCTCTACAAGGATTGACCTTGTGTCTACTTCCAAGGCTTCCCTCTGCCTGGATTGACCTTGTCTCTTGTTCGGAGGCTTCCCTCTGCACGGATTGACCTTGTCTCTTGTTCGGAGGCTTCTCTCTGCACAGATTGACCTTGTCTCTTGTCTCGAGGCTTCCCTCTGCACGGATTGACCTTGTCTCTTCTCCCGAGGCTTCCCTCTGCACGGATTGACCTTGTCTCTTGTCCCAAGCTTCCCTCCGCACGTATTGACCTTGTCTCTTGTCCGAAGGCTTCCCTCTGCACGGATTGACCTTGTCTCTTGTCCCGAGGCTTCCCTCTGCAAGGATTGACCATGTCTCTTGTCCCCCGGCTTCCCTTTCCATGGATTGAGCTTTTATCTTGTCCCAAGGCTTCCCTCTGCATGGATTGGCCTTGTCTCTTGTCTCAAGGCTTCCCTCTGCAGGGATTGGCCTTGTCTCTTGTCTCAAGGCTTCCCTCTGCAGGGATTGACCTTGTCTCGTGTCCCAAACTTCCCTCTGCAGGGATTGACCTTGTCTCTTGTCCCAAGCTTCCCTCTGCAGGGATTGACCTTGTCTCTTATTCCGAGGCTTCCTTCTGCACGGATTGACCTTGTCTCTTGTCTCAAGCTTCCCTATGCAGGGATTGACCTTGTCTCTTATTCTGAGGCTTCCCTCTGCAGGGATTGACCTTGTGTCTTGTCCCGAGGTCTCCCTCTGCACAGATTGACCTTGTCTCTTGTCCTGAGGCTTCCCTCTGCATGGATTGTCCTTGTCTCTTGTCCTGAGGCTTCCCTCTCCAAGGATTGACCTTGTGTCTTGTCCCGAGGCTTCCCTCTGCATTGATTGACCTTTTCTCTTGTCCCAAGGCTTCCCTCTGCAGAGATTGACCTTGTCTCTTATTCCGAGGCTTCCCTCTGCACGCATTGACCTTGTCTTTTGTCCCAAGCTTTCCTCTCCAAGGATTGACCGTCTCTCTTGTCCCAAGCTTCCCTCTGCACGGATTGACCTTGTCTCTTGTCCCAAGCTTCCCTCTGCACGGATTGACCCTGTCTCATCTTCCAAGGCTTCCCTCTGCACGGAATGACATTGTCTCTTGTCCCAAGGCTTTCCTCTGCACGGATTGACCTTGTCTCTTGTCCCGAGGGTTCCCTCTGCACGGATTGACCTTGTCTCTTGTCCCGAGGCTTCCCTCTGCACGGATGGACCTTGTCTCTTGCCCCATGGCTTCCCGCTGCACGGATTGACCTTGTCTCTTGTCCCAAGGCTTCCCTCTGCACGGATTGAACTAGTCTCTTGTCCTAATGCTTCCCTCTGCACAGATTGAACTTGTCTCTTGTCCTAAGGCTTCCCTCTGCACGGATTGACCTTGTCTCTTGTCCCAAGGCTTCCCTCTGCGCGGATTGACCTTGTCTCTTGTCCCAACGCTTCCCTCTGCACGGATTGACCTTGTCTCCTATTACGAGGCTTCCCTCTGGATGGATTGACCTTGTCTCTTGTCCCAAGCTTCCCTCTGCACGGATTGACCTTGTCTCATGTCTCAAGGCTTCCCTCTGCACGGATTGACCTTGTCTCTTGTCCAGAGGCTTCCCTCTGCACTGATTGACCTTGTCTCTTGTTCTAATGCTTTCCTCTGCACAGATTGACCTTGTCTCTTGTCCAGAGGCTTCCTTCTGCACGGATTGACCTTGTCTCGTGTTCTAAGGCTTCCTTTTGCATGGATTGGCCTTGTCTCTTGTTCCGAGGCTTCCCTCTGCAGGGATTGACCTTGTCTCTTGTCCCAAGGCTTCCCTCTGCAACGGATTGACCTTGTCTCTTCTCCCGAGGCTTCCTCTGCACGGATTGACCTTGTCTCTTGTCTCAAGGCTTCCCTCTGCACGGATTGACCTTGTCTCTTGTCCCACGGCTTCCCTCTGCACGGATTGACCTTGTCTCATCTTCCAAGGCTTCCCTCTGCATGGATTGACCTTGTCTCTTATTTTTAGGCTTCCCTCCGCACGGATTGACCTTGTCTCATGTTCCAAGGCTTCCCTCTGCATGGATTGATCTTGTCTCTTATTCCGAGGCTTCCCTCCGCACAGATTGACCTTGTCTCTTGTCCCAACGCTTCCCTCTGCACGGATTGACCTTGTCTCTTGTCCCGAGTGTTCCCTCTGCACGGATTGATCTTGTCTCTTGTCCCGAGGCTTCCTCTGCACGGATTGACCTTGTCTCTTGTTCCGAGGCTTCCCTCTGCATGGATTGACCTTGTCTCTTGTCCCAAGGCTTCCCTCTGCACAGATTGACCTTGTCTCTTGTCCCCAGTCTTCGCTCTGCACGGATTGACCTTGTCTCTTGTCCCAAGCTTCCCTCTGCACGGATTGACCTTGTCTCTTGTTCCGAGGCTTCACTCTGCACGGATTGACCTTGTCTCTTGTTCCGAGGCTTCCCTCTGCATTGATTGACCTTGTCTCTTGTCCCAAGGCTTCCCTCTGCACGGATTGACCTTGTCTCTTGTCTCAAGGCTTCCCTCTGCACGGACTGACCTTGTCTATTGTTCCAAGGCTTCCCTCTGCACGCATTGACCTTTTGTCTTGTCCCAAGCCTTGCCTCTGCAAAGATTGACCTTTTCTCTTGTCTCAAGAATTCCCTCTGCACGGATTGACCTTGTCTCTTGTCCCCAGAATTCCCTCCACACAGATTGACCTTGTCTCTTGTCTCAAGGCTTCCCTCTGCACTGATTGACCTTGTCTCTTGTTCTAAGGCTTTCCTCTGCACAGATTGACCTTGTCTCTTGTCCAGAGGCTTCCTTCTGCACGGATTGACCTTGGCTCGTGTTCTAAGGCTTCCTTCTGCATGGATTGGCCTTGTCTCTTGTTCCGAGGCTTCCCTCTGCAGGGATTGACCTTGTCTCTTGTCCCAAGGCTTCCCTCTGCAACGGATTGACTTTGTCTCTTCTCCCGAGGCTTCCTCTGCACGGATTGACCTTGTCTCTTGTCTCAAGGCTTCCCTCTGCACGGATTGACCTTGTCTCTTGTCCCACGGCTTCCCTCTGCACGGATTGACCTTGTCTCATCTTCCAAGGCTTCCCTCTGCATGGATTGACCTTGTCTCTTATTTTTAGGCTTCCCTCCGCACGGATTGACCTTGTCTCATCTTCCAAGGCTTCCCTCTGCATGGATTGATCTTGTCTCTTATTCCGAGGCTTCCCTCCGCACAGATTGACCTTGTCTCTTGTCCCAACGCTTCCCTCTGCACGGATTGACCTTGTCTCTTGTCCCGAGTGTTCCCTCTGCACGGATTGATCTTGTCTCTTGTCCCGAGGCTTCCTCTGCACGGATTGACCTTGTCTCTTGTTCCGAGGCTTCCCTCTGCATGGATTGACCTTGTCTCTTGTCCCAAGGCTTCCCTCTGCACAGATTGACCTTGTCTCTTGTCCCCAGTCTTCCCTCTGCACGGATTGACCTTGTCTCTTGTCCCAAGCTTCCCTCTGCACGGATTGACCTTGTCTCTTGTTCCGAGGCTTCACTCTGCACGGATTGACCTTGTCTCTTGTTCCGAGGCTTCCCTCTGCATTGATTGACCTTGTCTCTTGTCCCAAGGCTTCCCTCTGCACGGATTGACCTTGTCTCTTGTCTCAAGGCTTCCCTCTGCACGGACTGACCTTGTCTATTGTTCCAAGGCTTCCCTCTGCACGCATTGACCTTTTGTCTTGTCCCAAGCCTTGCCTCTGCACAGATTGACCTTGTCTCTTGTCTCAAGAATTCCCTCTGCACGGATTGACCTTGTCTCTTGTCCCCAGTCTTCCCTCCACACAGATTGACCTTGTCTCTTGTCTCAAGGCTTCCCTCTGCACAGATTGACCTTGTCTCTTGCCTCAAGGCTTCCTTCCACACAGATTGACCTTGTCTCTTGTCTCAAGGCTTCCCTCTGCACCGATTGACCTTGTCTCTTGTCCCAAGGCTTCCCTCTGCACGGAATGACCTTGTCTCTTGTCCCAAGTCTTCCCTCTGCACGGATTGACCTTGTCTCTTGTCCCAAGCCTTGCCTCTGCACAGATTGACCTTGTCTCTTGTTCGGAGGCTTCCCTCTGCACGGATTGACCGTGTCTCTTGTCCCAAGGCTTCCCTCTGCACGGATTGACCTTGTCTCTTATTCCGAGGCTTCCCTCTCTACGGATTGACCTTGTCTCTTGTCCCAAGGCTTCCTCTGCACAAGTTGACCTTGTCTCTTGTCTCAAGGCTTCCCTCTGCACGGATTGACCTTGTCTCTTGTTCTGAGGCTTCCTTCTGCACGGATTGACCTTGTCTCCATTTTCCGAGGCTTCCCTCTGCATGGATTGACCTTGTCTCTTGTTCCGAGGCTTCCCTCTGCACGGATTGACCTTATCTCTTGTCTCAAGGCTTCCCTCTGCATGGATTGACCTTGTCTCTTGTCTCGAGGCTTCCCTCTGCACGGATTGACCTTGTCTCTTGTCCCAACGCTTCCCTCTGCACGGATTGACCTTGTCTCTTGTCCCGAGGGATCCCTCTGCACGGATTGACCTTGTCTCTTGTCCCCAGTCTTCCCTCTGCACGGATTGACCTTGTCTCTTGTCCCACGGCTTCCCTCTGCATGGATTGACCTTGTCTCTTATTACGAGGCTTCCCTCTGCACGGATTGACCTTGTCTCTTGTCCAGAGGCTTCCTTCTTCACGGATTGACCTTGTCTCTTATTACGAGGCTTCCCTCTGCACGGATTCACCTTGTCTCTTGTCTCGAGGCTTCCCTCTGCACGGATTGACCTTGTCTCTTGTCCCAACGCTTCCCTCTGCACGGATTGACCTTGTCTCTTGTCCCGAGGGATCCCTCTGCACGGATTGACCTTGTCTCTTGTCCCCAGTCTTCCCTCTGCACGGATTGACCTTGTCTCTTGTCCCACGGCTTCCCTCTGCACGGATTGACCTTGTCTCTTATTACGAGGCTTCCCTCTGCATGGATTGGCCTTGTCTCTTGTTCCGAGGCTTCCCTCTGCAGGGATTGACCTTGTCTCTTGTCCCAAGGCTTCCCTCTGCAACGGATTGACCTTGTCTCTTCTCCCGAGGCTTCCTCTGCACGGATTGACCTTGTCTCTTGTCTCAAGGCTTCCCTCTGAACGGATTGACCTTGTCTCTTGTCCCACGGCTTCCCTCTGCATGGATTGACCTTGTCTCATCTTCCAAGGCTTCCCTCTGCATGGATTGACCTTGTCTCTTATTTTTAGGCTTCCCTCCGCACGGATTGACCTTGTCTCATCTTCCAAGGCTTCCCTCTGCATGGATTGATCTTGTCTCTTATTCCGAGGCTTCCCTCCGCACAGATTGACCTTGTCTCTTGTCCCAACGCTTCCCTCTGCACGGATTGACCTTGTCTCTTGTCCCGAGTGTTCCCTCTGCACGGATTGATCTTGTCTCTTGTCCCGAGGCTTCCTCTGCACGGATTGACCTTGTCTCTTGTTCCGAGGCTTCCCTCTGCATGGATTGACCTTGTCTCTTGTCCCAAGGCTTCCTCTGCACAGATTGACCTTGTCTCTTGTCCCCAGTCTTCCCTCTGCACGGATTGACCTTGTCTCTTGTCCCAAGCTTCCCTCTGCACGGATTGACCTTGTCTCTTGTTCCGAGGCTTCACTCTGCACGGATTGACCTTGTCTCTTGTTCCGAGGCTTCCCTCTGCATTGATTGACCTTGTCTCTTGTCCCAAGGCTTCCCTCTGCACGGATTGACCTTGTCTCTTGTCTCAAGGCTTCCCTCTGCACGGACTGACCTTGTCTATTGTTCCAAGGCTTCCCTCTGCACGCATTGACCTTTTGTCTTGTCCCAAGCCTTGCCTCTGCACAGATTGACCTTGTCTCTTGTCTCAAGAATTCCCTCTGCACGGATTGACCTTGTCTCTTGTCCCCAGTCTTCCCTCCACACAGATTGACCTTGTCTCTTGTCTCAAGGCTTCCCTCTGCACAGATTGACCTTGTCTCTTGCCTCAAGGCTTCCTTCCACACAGATTGACCTTGTCTCTTGTCTCAAGGCTTCCCTCTGCACCGATTGACCTTGTCTCTTGTCCCAAGGCTTCCCTCTGCATGGATTGACCTTGTCTCTTGTCCCAAGGCTTCCCTCTGCACGGAATGACCTTGTCTCTTGTCCCAAGTCTTCCCTCTGCACGGATTGACCTTGTCTCTTGTCCCAAGGCTTCCCTCTGCACGGATTGACCTTGTCTCTTGTCCCAAGCCTTGCCTCTGCACAGATTGACCTTGTCTCTTGTTCGGAGGCTTCCCTCTGCACGGATTGACCGTGTCTCTTGTCCCAAGGCTTCCCTCTGCACGGATTGACCTTGTCTCTTATTCTGAGGCTTCCCTCTCTACGGATTGACCTTGTCTCTTGTCCCAAGGCTTCCTCTGCACAAGTTGACCTTGTCTCTTGTCTCAAGGCTTCCCTCTGCACGGATTGACCTTGTCTCTTGTTCTGAGGCTTCCTTCTGCACGGATTGACCTTGTCTCCTATTCCGAGGCTTCCCTCTGCATGGATTGACCTTGTCTCTTGTTCCGAGGCTTCCCTCTGCACGGATTGACCTTATCTCTTGTCTCAAGGCTTCCCTCTGCATGGATTGACCTTGTCTCTTGTCTCGAGGCTTCCCTCTGCACGGATTGACCTTGTCTCTTGTCCCAACGCTTCCCTCTGCACGGATTGACCTTGTCTCTTGTCCCGAGGGATCCCTCTGCACGGATTGACCTTGTCTCTTGTCCCCAGTCTTCCCTCTGCACGGATTGACCTTGTCTCTTGTCCCACGGCTTCCCTCTGCACGGATTGACCTTGTCTCTTATTCCGAGGCTTCCCTCTGCACGCATTGACCTTGTCTTTTGTCCCAAGCTTTCCTCTCCAAGGATTGACCGTCTCTCTTGTCCCAAGCTTCCCTCTGCATGGATTGACCTTGTCTCTTGTCCCAAGCTTCCCTCTGCACGGATTGACCCTGTCTCATCTTCCAAGGCTTCCCTCTTCACGGAATGACCTTGTCTCTTGTCCCAAGGCTTTCCTCTGCACGGATTGACCTTGTCTCTTGTCCCGAGGGTTCCCTCTGCACGGATGGACCTTGTCTCTTGTCCCGAGGCTTCCCTCTGCACGGATGGACCTTGTCTCTTGCCCCATGGCTTCCCGCTGCACGGATTGACCTTGTCTCTTGTCCCAAGGCTTCCCTCTGCACGGATTGAACTAGTCTCTTGTCCTAATGCTTCCCTCTGCACAGATTGAACTTGTCTCTTGTCCTAAGGCTTCCCTCTGCACGGATTGACCTTGTCTCTTGTCCCAAGGCTTCCCTCTACGCGGATTGACCTTGTCTCTTGTCCCAACGCTTCCCTCTGCACGGATTGACCTTGTCTCCTATTACGAGGCTTCCCTCTGGATGGATTGACCTTGTCTCTTGTCCCAAGCTTCCCTCTGCACGGATTGACCTTGTCTCATGTCTCAAGGCTTCCCTCTGCACGGATTGACCTTGTCTCTTGTCCAGAGGCTTCCCTCTGCACTGATTGACCTTGTCTCTTGTTCTAATGCTTTCCTCTGCACAGATTGACCTTGTCTCTTGTCCAGAGGCTTCCTTCTGCACGGATTGACCTTGTCTCGTGTTCTAAGGCTTCCTTTTGCATGGATTGGCCTTGTCTCTTGTTCCGAGGCTTCCCTCTGCAGGGATTGACCTTGTCTCTTGTCCCAAGGCTTCCCTCTGCAACGGATTGACCTTGTCTCTTCTCCCGAGGCTTCCTCTGCACGGATTGACCTTGTCTCTTGTCTCAAGGCTTCCCTCTGCACGGATTGACCTTGTCTCTTGTCCCACGGCTTCCCTCTGCACGGATTGACCTTGTCTCATCTTCCAAGGCTTCCCTCTGCATGGATTGACCTTGTCTCTTATTTTTAGGCTTCCCTCCGCACGGATTGACCTTGTCTCATCTTCCAAGGCTTCCCTCTGCATGGATTGATCTTGTCTCTTATTCCGAGGCTTCCCTCCGCACAGATTGACCTTGTCTCTTGTCCCAACGCTTCCCTCTGCACGGATTGACCTTGTCTCTTGTCCCGAGTGTTCCCTCTGCACGGATTGATCTTGTCTCTTGTCCCGAGGCTTCCTCTGCACGGATTGACCTTGTCTCTTGTTCCGAGGCTTCCCTCTGCATGGATTGACCTTGTCTCTTGTCCCAAGGCTTCCCTCTGCACAGATTGACCTTGTCTCTTGTCCCCAGTCTTCCCTCTGCACGGATTGACCTTGTCTCTTGTCCCAAGCTTCCCTCTGCACGGATTGACCTTGTCTCTTGTTCCGAGGCTTCACTCTGCACGGATTGACCTTGTCTCTTCTTCCGAGGCTTCCCTCTGCATTGATTGACCTTGTCTCTTGTCCCAAGGCTTCCCTCTGCACGGATTGACCTTGTCTCTTGTCTCAAGGCTTCCCTCTGCACGGACTGACCTTGTCTATTGTTCCAAGGCTTCCCTCTGCACGCATTGACCTTTTGTCTTGTCCCAAGCCTTGCCTCTGCACAGATTGACCTTGTCTCTTGTCTCAAGAATTCCCTCTGCACGGATTGACCTTGTCTCTTGTCCCCAGAATTCCCTCCACACAGATTGACCTTGTCTCTTGTCTCAAGGCTTCCCTCTGCACTGATTGACCTTGTCTCTTGTTCTAAGGCTTTCCTCTGCACAGATTGACCTTGTCTCTTGTCCAGAGGCTTCCTTCTGCACGGATTGACCTTGTCTCGTGTTCTAAGGCTTCCTTCTGCATGGATTGGCCTTGTCTCTTGTTCCGAGGCTTCCCTCTGCAGGGATTGACCTTGTCTCTTGTCCCAAGGCTTCCCTCTGCAACGGATTGACCTTGTCTCTTCTCCCGAGGCTTCCTCTGCACGGATTGACCTTGTCTCTTGTCCCACGGCTTCCCTCTGCACGGATTGACCTTGTCTCATCTTCCAAGGCTTCCCTCTGCATGGATTGACCTTGTCTCTTATTTTTAGGCTTCCCTCCGCACGGATTGACCTTGTCTCATCTTCCAAGGCTTCCCTCTGCATGGATTGATCTTGTCTCTTATTCCGAGGCTTCCCTCCGCACAGATTGACCTTGTCTCTTGTCCCAACGCTTCCCTCTGCACGGATTGACCTTGTCTCTTGTCCGAGTGTTCCCTCTGCACGGATTGATCTTGTCTCTTGTCCCGAGGCTTCCTCTGCACGGATTGACCTTGTCTCTTGTTCCGAGGCTTCCCTCTGCATGGATTGACCTTGTCTCTTGTCCCAAGGCTTCCCTCTGCACAGATTGACCTTGTCTCTTGTCCCCAGTCTTCCCTCTGCACGGATTGACCTTGTCTCTTGTCCCAAGCTTCCCTCTGCACGGATTGACCTTGTCTCTTGTTCCGAGGCTTCACTCTGCACGGATTGACCTTGTCTCTTGTTCCGAGGCTTCCCTCTGCATTGATTGACCTTGTCTCTTGTCCCAAGGCTTCCCTCTGCACGGATTGACCTTGTCTCTTGTCTCAAGGCTTCCCTCTGCACGGACTGACCTTGTCTATTGTTCCAAGGCTTCCTCTGCACGCATTGACCTTTTGTCTTGTCCCAAGCCTTGCCTCTGCACAGATTGACCTTGTCTCTTGTCTCAAGAATTCCCTCTGCACGGATTGACCTTGTCTCTTGTCCCCAGTCTTCCCTCCACACAGATTGACCTTGTCTCTTGTCTCAAGGCTTCCCTCTGCACAGATTGACCTTGTCTCTTGCCTCAAGGCTTCCTTCCACACAGATTGACCTTGTCTCTTGTCTCAAGGCTTCCCTCTGCACCGATTGACCTTGTCTCTTGTCCCAAGGCTTCCCTCTGCACGGAATGACCTTGTCTCTTGTCCCAAGTCTTCCCTCTGCACGGATTGACCTTGTCTCTTGTCCCAAGCCTTGCCTCTGCACAGATTGACCTTGTCTCTTGTTCGGAGGCTTCCCTCTGCACGGATTGACCGTGTCTCTTGTCCCAAGGCTTCCCTCTGCACGGATTGACCTTGTCTCTTATTCCGAGGCTTCCCTCTCTACGGATTGACCTTGTCTCTTGTCCCAAGGCTTCCTCTGCACAAGTTGACCTTGTCTCTTGTCTCAAGGCTTCCCTCTGCACGGATTGACCTTGTCTCTTGTTCTGAGGCTTCCTTCTGCACGGATTGCCCTTGTCTCCTATTCCGAGGCTTCCCTCTGCATGGATTGACCTTGTCTCTTGTTCCGAGGCTTCCCTCTGCACGGATTGACCTTATCTCTTGTCTCAAGGCTTCCCTCTGCATGGATTGACCTTGTCTCTTGTCTCGAGGCTTCCCTCTGCACGGATTGACCTTGTCTCTTGTCCCAACGCTTCCCTCTGCACGGATTGACCTTGTCTCTTGTCCCGAGGGATCCCTCTGCACGGATTGACCTTGTCTCTTGTCCCCAGTCTTCCCTCTGCACGGATTGACCTTGTCTCTTATTACGAGGCTTCCCTCTGCACGGATTGACCTTGTCTCTTGTCCAGAGGCTTCCTTCTTCACGGATTGACCTTGTCTCTTATTACGAGGCTTCCCTCTGCACGGATTCACCTTGTCTCTTGTCTCGAGGCTTCCCTCTGCACGGATTGACCTTGTCTCTTGTCCCAACGCTTCCCTCTGCACGGATTGACCTTGTCTCTTGTCCCGAGGGATCCCTCTGCACGGATTGACCTTGTCTCTTGTCCCCAGTCTTCCCTCTGCACGGATTGACCTTGTCTCTTGTCCAACGGCTTCCCTCTGCACGGATTGACCTTGTCTCTTATTACGAGGCTTCCCTCTGCATGGATTGGCCTTGTCTCTTGTTCCGAGGCTTCCCTCTGCAGGGATTGACCTTGTCTCTTGTCCCAAGGCTTCCCTCTGCAACGGATTGACCTTGTCTCTTCTCCCGAGGCTTCCTCTGCACGGATTGACCTTGTCTCTTGTCTCAAGGCTTCCCTCTGCACGGATTGACCTTGTCTCTTGTCCCACGGCTTCCCTCTGCACGGATTGACCTTGTCTCATCTTCCAAGGCTTCCCTCTGCATGGATTGACCTTGTCTCTTATTTTTAGGCTTCCCTCCGCACGGATTGACCTTGTCTCATCTTCCAAGGCTTCCCTCTGCATGGATTGATCTTGTCTCTTATTCCGAGGCTTCCCTCCGCACAGATTGACCTTGTCTCTTGTCCCAACGCTTCCCTCTGCACGGATTGACCTTGTCTCTTGTTCCGAGGCTTCCCTCTGCATTGATTGACCTTGTCTCTTGTCCCAAGGCTTCCCTCTGCACGGATTGACCTTGTCTCTTGTCTCAAGGCTTCCCTCTGCACGGACTGACCTTGTCTATTGTTCCAAGGCTTCCCTCTGCACGCATTGACCTTTTGTCTTGTCCCAAGCCTTGCCTCTGCACAGATTGACCTTGTCTCTTGTCTCAAGAATTCCCTCTGCACGGATTGACCTTGTCTCTTGTCCCCAGTCTTCCCTCCACACAGATTGACCTTGTCTCTTGTCTCAAGGCTTCCCTCTGCACAGATTGACCTTGTCTCTTGCCTCAAGGCTTCCTTCCACACAGATTGACCTTGTCTCTTGTCTCAAGGCTTCCCTCTGCACCGATTGACCTTGTCTCTTGTCCCAAGGCTTCCCTCTGCACGGAATGACCTTGTCTCTTGTCCCAAGTCTTCCCTCTGCACGGATTGACCTTGTCTCTTGTCCCAAGCCTTGCCTCTGCACAGATTGACCTTGTCTCTTGTTCGGAGGCTTCCCTCTGCACGGATTGACCGTGTCTCTTGTCCCAAGGCTTCCCTCTGCACGGATTGACCTTGTCTCTTATTCCGAGGCTTCCCTCTCTACGGATTGACCTTGTCTCTTGTCCCAAGGCTTCCTCTGCACAAGTTGACCTTGTCTCTTGTCTCAAGGCTTCCCTCTGCACGGATTGACCTTGTCTCTTGTTCTGAGGCTTCCTTCTGCACGGATTGACCTTGTCTCCTATTCCGAGGCTTCCCTCTGCATGGATTGACCTTGTCTCTTGTTCCGAGGCTTCCCTCTGCACGGATTGACCTTATCTCTTGTCTCAAGGCTTCCCTCTGCATGGATTGACCTTGTCTCTTGTCTCGAGGCTTCCCTCTGCACGGATTGACCTTGTCTCTTGTCCCAACGCTTCCCTCTGCACGGATTGACCTTGTCTCTTGTCCCGAGGGATCCCTCTGCACGGATTGACCTTGTCTCTTGTCCCCAGTCTTCCCTCTGCACGGATTGACCTTGTCTCTTGTCCCACGGCTTCCCTCTGCACGGATTGACCTTGTCTCTTATTACGAGGCTTCCCTCTGCACGGATTGACCTTGTCTCTTGTCCAGAGGCTTCCTTCTTCACGGATTGACCTTGTCTCTTATTACGAGGCTTCCTTCTGCACGGATTCACCTTGTCTCTTGTCTCGAGGCTTCCCTCTGCACGGATTGACCTTGTCTCTTGTCCCAACGCTTCCCTCTGCACGGATTGACCTTGTCTCTTGTCCCGAGGGATCCCTCTGCACGGATTGACCTTGTCTCTTGTCCCCAGTCTTCCCTCTGCACGGATTGACCTTGTCTCTTGTCCCACGGCTTCCCTCTGCACGGATTGACCTTGTCTCTTATTACGAGGCTTCCCTCTGCATGGATTGGCCTTGTCTCTTGTTCCGAGGCTTCCCTCTGCAGGGATTGACCTTGTCTCTTGTCCCAAGGCTTCCCTCTGCAACGGATTGACCTTGTCTCTTCTCCCGAGGCTTCCTCTGCACGGATTGACCTTGTCTCTTGTCTCAAGGCTTCCCTCTGCACGGATTGACCTTGTCTCTTGTCCCACGGCTTCCCTCTGCACGGATTGACCTTGTCTCATCTTCCAAGGCTTCCCTCTGCATGGATTGACCTTGTCTCTTATTTTTAGGCTTCCCTCCGCACGGATTGACCTTGTCTCATCTTCCAAGGCTTCCCTCTGCATGGATTGATCTTGTCTCTTATTCCGAGGCTTCCCTCCGCACAGATTGACCTTGTCTCTTGTCCCAACGCTTCCCTCTGCACGGATTGACCTTGTCTCTTGTCCCGAGTGTTCCCTCTGCACGGATTGATCTTGTCTCTTGTCCCGAGGCTTCCTCTGCACGGATTGACCTTGTCTCTTGTTCCGAGGCTTCCTCTGCATGGATTGACCTTGTCTCTTGTCCCAAGGCTTCCCTCTGCACAGATTGACCTTGTCTCTTGTCCCCAGTCTTCGCTCTGCACGGATTGACCTTGTCTCTTGTCCCAAGCTTCCCTCTGCACGGATTGACCTTGTCTCTTGTTCCGAGGCTTCACTCTGCACGGATTGACCTTGTCTCTTGTTCCGAGGCTTCCCTCTGCATTGATTGACCTTGTCTCTTGTCCCAAGGCTTCCCTCTGCACGGATTGACCTTGTCTCTTGTCTCAAGGCTTCCCTCTGCACGGACTGACCTTGTCTATTGTTCCAAGGCTTCCTCTGCACGCATTGACCTTTTGTCTTGTCCCAAGCCTTGCCTCTGCACAGATTGACCTTTTCTCTTGTCTCAAGAATTCCCTCTGCACGGATTGACCTTGTCTCTTGTCCCCAGAATTCCCTCCACACAGATTGACCTTGTCTCTTGTCTCAAGGCTTCCCTCTGCACTGATTGACCTTGTCTCTTGTTCTAAGGCTTTCCTCTGCACAGATTGACCTTGTCTCTTGTCCAGAGGCTTCCTTCTGCACGGATTGACCTTGGCTCGTGTTCTAAGGCTTCCTTCTGCATGGATTGGCCTTGTCTCTTGTTCCGAGGCTTCCCTCTGCAGGGATTGACCTTGTCTCTTGTCCCAAGGCTTCCCTCTGCAACGGATTGACTTTGTCTCTTCTCCCGAGGCTTCCTCTGCACGGATTGACCTTGTCTCTTGTCTCAAGGCTTCCCTCTGCACGGATTGACCTTGTCTCTTGTCCCACGGCTTCCCTCTGCACGGATTGACCTTGTCTCATCTTCCAAGGCTTCCCTCTGCATGGATTGACCTTGTCTCTTATTTTTAGGCTTCCCTCCGCACGGATTGACCTTGTCTCATCTTCCAAGGCTTCCCTCTGCATGGATTGATCTTGTCTCTTATTCCGAGGCTTCCCTCCGCACAGATTGACCTTGTCTCTTGTCCCAACGCTTCCCTCTGCACGGATTGACCTTGTCTCTTGTCCCGAGTGTTCCCTCTGCACGGATTGATCTTGTCTCTTGTCCCGAGGCTTCCTCTGCACGGATTGACCTTGTCTCTTGTTCCGAGGCTTCCCTCTGCATGGATTGACCTTGTCTCTTGTCCCAAGGCTTCCCTCTGCACAGATTGACCTTGTCTCTTGTCCCCAGTCTTCCCTCTGCACGGATTGACCTTGTCTCTTGTCCCAAGCTTCCCTCTGCACGGATTGACCTTGTCTCTTGTTCCGAGGCTTCACTCTGCACGGATTGACCTTGTCTCTTGTTCCGAGGCTTCCCTCTGCATTGATTGACCTTGTCTCTTGTCCCAAGGCTTCCCTCTGCACGGATTGACCTTGTCTCTTGTCTCAAGGCTTCCCTCTGCACGGACTGACCTTGTCTATTGTTCCAAGGCTTCCCTCTGCACGCATTGACCTTTTGTCTTGTCCCAAGCCTTGCCTCTGCACAGATTGACCTTGTCTCTTGTCTCAAGAATTCCCTCTGCACGGATTGACCTTGTCTCTTGTCCCCAGTCTTCCCTCCACACAGATTGACCTTGTCTCTTGTCTCAAGGCTTCCCTCTGCACAGATTGACCTTGTCTCTTGCCTCAAGGCTTCCTTCCACACAGATTGACCTTGTCTCTTGTCTCAAGGCTTCCCTCTGCACCGATTGACCTTGTCTCTTGTCCCAAGGCTTCCCTCTGCACGGAATGACCTTGTCTCTTGTCCCAAGTCTTCCCTCTGCACGGATTGACCTTGTCTCTTGTCCCAAGCCTTGCCTCTGCACAGATTGACCTTGTCTCTTGTTCGGAGGCTTCCCTCTGCACGGATTGACCGTGTCTCTTGTCCCAAGGCTTCCCTCTGCACGGATTGACCTTGTCTCTTATTCCGAGGCTTCCCTCTCTACGGATTGACCTTGTCTCTTGTCCCAAGGCTTCCTCTGCACAAGTTGACCTTGTCTCTTGTCTCAAGGCTTCCCTCTGCACGGATTGACCTTGTCTCTTGTTCTGAGGCTTCCTTCTGCACGGATTGACCTTGTCTCCATTTTCCGAGGCTTCCCTCTGCATGGATTGACCTTGTCTCTTGTTCCGAGGCTTCCCTCTGCACGGATTGACCTTATCTCTTGTCTCAAGGCTTCCCTCTGCATGGATTGACCTTGTCTCTTGTCTCGAGGCTTCCCTCTGCACGGATTGACCTTGTCTCTTGTCCCAACGCTTCCCTCTGCACGGATTGACCTTGTCTCTTGTCCCGAGGGATCCCTCTGCACGGATTGACCTTGTCTCTTGTCCCCAGTCTTCCCTCTGCACGGATTGACCTTGTCTCTTGTCCCACGGCTTCCCTCTGCACGGATTGACCTTGTCTCTTATTACGAGGCTTCCCTCTGCACGGATTGACCTTGTCTCTTGTCCAGAGGCTTCCTTCTTCACGGATTGACCTTGTCTCTTATTACGAGGCTTCCCTCTGCACGGATTCACCTTGTCTCTTGTCTCGAGGCTTCCCTCTGCACGGATTGACCTTGTCTCTTGTCCCAACGCTTCCCTCTGCACGGATTGACCTTGTCTCTTGTCCCGAGGGATCCCTCTGCACGGATTGACCTTGTCTCTTGTCCCCAGTCTTCCCTCTGCACGGATTGACCTTGTCTCTTGTCCCACGGCTTCCCTCTGCACGGATTGACCTTGTCTCTTATTACGAGGCTTCCCTCTGCATGGATTGGCCTTGTCTCTTGTTCCGAGGCTTCCCTCTGCAGGGATTGACCTTGTCTCTTGTCCCAAGGCTTCCCTCTGCAACGGATTGACCTTGTCTCTTCTCCCGAGGCTTCCTCTGCACGGATTGACCTTGTCTCTTGTCTCAAGGCTTCCCTCTGAACGGATTGACCTTGTCTCTTGTCCCACGGCTTCCCTCTGCATGGATTGACCTTGTCTCATCTTCCAAGGCTTCCCTCTGCATGGATTGACCTTGTCTCTTATTTTTAGGCTTCCCTCCGCACGGATTGACCTTGTCTCATCTTCCAAGGCTTCCCTCTGCATGGATTGATCTTGTCTCTTATTCCGAGGCTTCCCTCCGCACAGATTGACCTTGTCTCTTGTCCCAACGCTTCCCTCTGCACGGATTGACCTTGTCTCTTGTCCCGAGTGTTCCCTCTGCACGGATTGATCTTGTCTCTTGTCCCGAGGCTTCCTCTGCACGGATTGACCTTGTCTCTTGTTCCGAGGCTTCCCTCTGCATGGATTGACCTTGTCTCTTGTCCCAAGGCTTCCCTCTGCACAGATTGACCTTGTCTCTTGTCCCCAGTCTTCCCTCTGCACGGATTGACCTTGTCTCTTGTCCCAAGCTTCCCTCTGCACGGATTGACCTTGTCTCTTGTTCCGAGGCTTCACTCTGCACGGATTGACCTTGTCTCTTGTTCCGAGGCTTCCCTCTGCATTGATTGACCTTGTCTCTTGTCCCAAGGCTTCCCTCTGCACGGATTGACCTTGTCTCTTGTCTCAAGGCTTCCCTCTGCACGGACTGACCTTGTCTATTGTTCCAAGGCTTCCCTCTGCACGCATTGACCTTTTGTCTTGTCCCAAGCCTTGCCTCTGCACAGATTGACCTTGTCTCTTGTCTCAAGAATTCCCTCTGCACGGATTGACCTTGTCTCTTGTCCCCAGTCTTCCCTCCACACAGATTGACCTTGTCTCTTGTCTCAAGGCTTCCCTCTGCACAGATTGACCTTGTCTCTTGCCTCAAGGCTTCCTTCCACACAGATTGACCTTGTCTCTTGTCTCAAGGCTTCCCTCTGCACCGATTGACCTTGTCTCTTGTCCCAAGGCTTCCCTCTGCATGGATTGACCTTGTCTCTTGTCCCAAGGCTTCCCTCTGCACGGAATGACCTTGTCTCTTGTCCCAAGTCTTCCCTCTGCACGGATTGACCTTGTCTCTTGTCCCAAGGCTTCCTCTGCACGGATTGACCTTGTCTCTTGTCCCAAGCCTTGCCTCTGCACAGATTGACCTTGTCTCTTGTTCGGAGGCTTCCCTCTGCACGGATTGACCGTGTCTCTTGTCCCAAGGCTTCCCTCTGCACGGATTGACCTTGTCTCTTATTCTGAGGCTTCCCTCTCTACGGATTGACCTTGTCTCTTGTCCCAAGGCTTCCTCTGCACAAGTTGACCTTGTCTCTTGTCTCAAGGCTTCCCTCTGCACGGATTGACCTTGTCTCTTGTTCTGAGGCTTCCTTCTGCACGGATTGACCTTGTCTCCTATTCCGAGGCTTCCCTCTGCATGGATTGACCTTGTCTCTTGTTCCGAGGCTTCCCTCTGCACGGATTGACCTTATCTCTTGTCTCAAGGCTTCCCTCTGCATGGATTGACCTTGTCTCTTGTCTCGAGGCTTCCCTCTGCACGGATTGACCTTGTCTCTTGTCCCAACGCTTCCCTCTGCACGGATTGACCTTGTCTCTTGTCCCGAGGGATCCCTCTGCACGGATTGACCTTGTCTCTTGTCCCCAGTCTTCCCTCTGCACGGATTGACCTTGTCTCTTGTCCCACGGCTTCCCTCTGCACGGATTGACCTTGTCTCTTATTCCGAGGCTTCCCTCTGCACGCATTGACCTTGTCTTTTGTCCCAAGCTTTCCTCTCCAAGGATTGACCGTCTCTCTTGTCCCAAGCTTCCCTCTGCATGGATTGACCTTGTCTCTTGTCCCAAGCTTCCCTCTGCACGGATTGACCCTGTCTCATCTTCCAAGGCTTCCCTCTTCACGGAATGACCTTGTCTCTTGTCCCAAGGCTTTCCTCTGCACGGATTGACCTTGTCTCTTGTCCCGAGGGTTCCCTCTGCACGGATGGACCTTGTCTCTTGTCCCGAGGCTTCCCTCTGCACGGATGGACCTTGTCTCTTGCCCCATGGCTTCCCGCTGCACGGATTGACCTTGTCTCTTGTCCCAAGGCTTCCCTCTGCACGGATTGAACTAGTCTCTTGTCCTAATGCTTCCCTCTGCACAGATTGAACTTGTCTCTTGTCCTAAGGCTTCCCTCTGCACGGATTGACCTTGTCTCTTGTCCCAAGGCTTCCCTCTACGCGGATTGACCTTGTCTCTTGTCCCAACGCTTCCCTCTGCACGGATTGACCTTGTCTCCTATTACGAGGCTTCCCTCTGGATGGATTGACCTTGTCTCTTGTCCCAAGCTTCCCTCTGCACGGATTGACCTTGTCTCATGTCTCAAGGCTTCCTCTGCACGGATTGACCTTGTCTCTTGTCCAGAGGCTTCCCTCTGCACTGATTGACCTTGTCTCTTGTTCTAATGCTTTCCTCTGCACAGATTGACCTTGTCTCTTGTCCAGAGGCTTCCTTCTGCACGGATTGACCTTGTCTCGTGTTCTAAGGCTTCCTTTTGCATGGATTGGCCTTGTCTCTTGTTCCGAGGCTTCCCTCTGCAGGGATTGACCTTGTCTCTTGTCCCAAGGCTTCCCTCTGCAACGGATTGACCTTGTCTCTTCTCCCGAGGCTTCCTCTGCACGGATTGACCTTGTCTCTTGTCTCAAGGCTTCCCTCTGCACGGATTGACCTTGTCTCTTGTCCCACGGCTTCCCTCTGCACGGATTGACCTTGTCTCATCTTCCAAGGCTTCCCTCTGCATGGATTGACCTTGTCTCTTATTTTTAGGCTTCCCTCCGCACGGATTGACCTTGTCTCATCTTCCAAGGCTTCCCTCTGCATGGATTGATCTTGTCTCTTATTCCGAGGCTTCCCTCCGCACAGATTGACCTTGTCTCTTGTCCCAACGCTTCCCTCTGCACGGATTGACCTTGTCTCTTGTCCCGAGTGTTCCCTCTGCACGGATTGATCTTGTCTCTTGTCCCGAGGCTTCCTCTGCACGGATTGACCTTGTCTCTTGTTCCGAGGCTTCCCTCTGCATGGATTGACCTTGTCTCTTGTCCCAAGGCTTCCCTCTGCACAGATTGACCTTGTCTCTTGTCCCCAGTCTTCCCTCTGCACGGATTGACCTTGTCTCTTGTCCCAAGCTTCCCTCTGCACGGATTGACCTTGTCTCTTGTTCCGAGGCTTCACTCTGCACGGATTGACCTTGTCTCTTGTTCCGAGGCTTCCCTCTGCATTGATTGACCTTGTCTCTTGTCCCAAGGCTTCCCTCTGCACGGATTGACCTTGTCTCTTGTCTCAAGGCTTCCTCTGCACGGACTGACCTTGTCTATTGTTCCAAGGCTTCCCTCTGCACGCATTGACCTTTTGTCTTGTCCCAAGCCTTGCCTCTGCACAGATTGACCTTGTCTCTTGTCTCAAGAATTCCCTCTGCACGGATTGACCTTGTCTCTTGTCCCCAGTCTTCCCTCCACACAGATTGACCTTGTCTCTTGTCTCAAGGCTTCCCTCTGCACAGATTGACCTTGTCTCTTGCCTCAAGGCTTCCTTCCACACAGATTGACCTTGTCTCTTGTCTCAAGGCTTCCCTCTGCACCGATTGACCTTGTCTCTTGTCCCAAGGCTTCCCTCTGCACGGAATGACCTTGTCTCTTGTCCCAAGTCTTCCCTCTGCACGGATTGACCTTGTCTCTTGTCCCAAGCCTTGCCTCTGCACAGATTGACCTTGTCTCTTGTTCGGAGGCTTCCCTCTGCACGGATTGACCGTGTCTCTTGTCCCAAGGCTTCCCTCTGCACGGATTGACCTTGTCTCTTATTCCGAGGCTTCCCTCTCTACGGATTGACCTTGTCTCTTGTCCCAAGGCTTCCTCTGCACAAGTTGACCTTGTCTCTTGTCTCAAGGCTTCCTCTGCACGGATTGACCTTGTCTCTTGTTCTGAGGCTTCCTTCTGCACGGATTGACCTTGTCTCCATTTTCCGAGGCTTCCCTCTGCATGGATTGACCTTGTCTCTTGTTCCGAGGCTTCCCTCTGCACGGATTGACCTTATCTCTTGTCTCAAGGCTTCCCTCTGCATGGATTGACCTTGTCTCTTGTCTCGAGGCTTCCCTCTGCACGGATTGACCTTGTCTCTTGTCCCAACGCTTCCCTCTGCACGGATTGACCTTGTCTCTTGTCCCGAGGGATCCCTCTGCACGGATTGACCTTGTCTCTTGTCCCCAGTCTTCCCTCTGCACGGATTGACCTTGTCTCTTGTCCCACGGCTTCCCTCTGCATGGATTGACCTTGTCTCTTATTACGAGGCTTCCCTCTGCACGGATTGACCTTGTCTCTTGTCCAGAGGCTTCCTTCTTCACGGATTGACCTTGTCTCTTATTACGAGGCTTCCCTCTGCACGGATTCACCTTGTCTCTTGTCTCGAGGCTTCCCTCTGCACGGATTGACCTTGTCTCTTGTCCCAACGCTTCCCTCTGCACGGATTGACCTTGTCTCTTGTCCCGAGGGATCCCTCTGCACGGATTGACCTTGTCTCTTGTCCCCAGTCTTCCCTCTGCACGGATTGACCTTGTCTCTTGTCCCACGGCTTCCCTCTGCACGGATTGACCTTGTCTCTTATTACGAGGCTTCCCTCTGCATGGATTGGCCTTGTCTCTTGTTCCGAGGCTTCCCTCTGCAGGGATTGACCTTGTCTCTTGTCCCAAGGCTTCCCTCTGCAACGGATTGACCTTGTCTCTTCTCCCGAGGCTTCCTCTGCACGGATTGACCTTGTCTCTTGTCTCAAGGCTTCCCTCTGAACGGATTGACCTTGTCTCTTGTCCCACGGCTTCCCTCTGCATGGATTGACCTTGTCTCATCTTCCAAGGCTTCCCTCTGCATGGATTGACCTTGTCTCTTATTTTTAGGCTTCCCTCCGCACGGATTGACCTTGTCTCATCTTCCAAGGCTTCCCTCTGCATGGATTGATCTTGTCTCTTATTCCGAGGCTTCCCTCCGCACAGATTGACCTTGTCTCTTGTCCCAACGCTTCCCTCTGCACGGATTGACCTTGTCTCTTGTCCCGAGTGTTCCCTCTGCACGGATTGATCTTGTCTCTTGTCCCGAGGCTTCCTCTGCACGGATTGACCTTGTCTCTTGTTCCGAGGCTTCCCTCTGCATGGATTGACCTTGTCTCTTGTCCCAAGGCTTCCCTCTGCACAGATTGACCTTGTCTCTTGTCCCCAGTCTTCCCTCTGCACGGATTGACCTTGTCTCTTGTCCCAAGCTTCCCTCTGCACGGATTGACCTTGTCTCTTGTTCCGAGGCTTCACTCTGCACGGATTGACCTTGTCTCTTGTTCCGAGGCTTCCTCTGCATTGATTGACCTTGTCTCTTGTCCCAAGGCTTCCCTCTGCACGGATTGACCTTGTCTCTTGTCTCAAGGCTTCCCTCTGCACGGACTGACCTTGTCTATTGTTCCAAGGCTTCCCTCTGCACGCATTGACCTTTTGTCTTGTCCCAAGCCTTGCCTCTGCACAGATTGACCTTGTCTCTTGTCTCAAGAATTCCCTCTGCACGGATTGACCTTGTCTCTTGTCCCCAGTCTTCCCTCCACACAGATTGACCTTGTCTCTTGTCTCAAGGCTTCCCTCTGCACAGATTGACCTTGTCTCTTGCCTCAAGGCTTCCTTCCACACAGATTGACCTTGTCTCTTGTCTCAAGGCTTCCCTCTGCACCGATTGACCTTGTCTCTTGTCCCAAGGCTTCCCTCTGCATGGATTGACCTTGTCTCTTGTCCCAAGGCTTCCCTCTGCACGGAATGACCTTGTCTCTTGTCCCAAGTCTTCCCTCTGCACGGATTGACCTTGTCTCTTGTCCCAAGGCTTCCCTCTGCACGGATTGACCTTGTCTCTTGTCCCAAGCCTTGCCTCTGCACAGATTGACCTTGTCTCTTGTTCGGAGGCTTCCCTCTGCACGGATTGACCGTGTCTCTTGTCCCAAGGCTTCCCTCTGCACGGATTGACCTTGTCTCTTATTCTGAGGCTTCCCTCTCTACGGATTGACCTTGTCTCTTGTCCCAAGGCTTCCTCTGCACAAGTTGACCTTGTCTCTTGTCTCAAGGCTTCCCTCTGCACGGATTGACCTTGTCTCTTGTTCTGAGGCTTCCTTCTGCACGGATTGACCTTGTCTCCTATTCCGAGGCTTCCTCTGCATGGATTGACCTTGTCTCTTGTTCCGAGGCTTCCCTCTGCACGGATTGACCTTATCTCTTGTCTCAAGGCTTCCCTCTGCATGGATTGACCTTGTCTTTTGTCCCGAGGCTTCCTCTGCACGAATTGACCTTGTCTCTTGTTCGGAGGCTTCCCTCTGCACGGATTGACCTTGTCTCTTGTCCCGAGGGATCCCTCTGCACGGATTGACCTTGTCTCTTGTCCCCAGTCTTCCCTCTGCACGGATTGACCTTGTCTCTTGTCCCACGGCTTCCCTCTGCACGGATTGACCTTGTCTCTTATTCCGAGGCTTCCCTCTGCACGCATTGACCTTGTCTTTTGTCCCAAGCTTTCCTCTCCAAGGATTGACCGTCTCTCTTGTCCCAAGCTTCCCTCTGCATGGATTGACCTTGTCTCTTGTCCCAAGCTTCCCTCTGCACGGATTGACCCTGTCTCATCTTCCAAGGCTTCCCTCTTCACGGAATGACCTTGTCTCTTGTCCCAAGGCTTTCCTCTGCACGGATTGACCTTGTCTCTTGTCCCGAGGGTTCCCTCTGCACGGATGGACCTTGTCTCTTGTCCCGAGGCTTCCCTCTGCACGGATGGACCTTGTCTCTTGCCCCATGGCTTCCCGCTGCACGGATTGACCTTGTCTCTTGTCCCAAGGCTTCCCTCTGCACGGATTGAACTAGTCTCTTGTCCTAATGCTTCCCTCTGCACAGATTGAACTTGTCTCTTGTCCTAAGGCTTCCCTCTGCACGGATTGACCTTGTCTCTTGTCCCAAGGCTTCCCTCTACGCGGATTGACCTTGTCTCTTGTCCCAACGCTTCCCTCTGCACGGATTGACCTTGTCTCCTATTACGAGGCTTCCCTCTGGATGGATTGACCTTGTCTCTTGTCCCAAGCTTCCCTCTGCACGGATTGACCTTGTCTCATGTCTCAAGGCTTCCCTCTGCACGGATTGACCTTGTCTCTTGTCCAGAGGCTTCCCTCTGCACTGATTGACCTTGTCTCTTGTTCTAATGCTTTCCTCTGCACAGATTGACCTTGTCTCTTGTCCAGAGGCTTCCTTCTGCACGGATTGACCTTGTCTCGTGTTCTAAGGCTTCCTTTTGCATGGATTGGCCTTGTCTCTTGTTCCGAGGCTTCCCTCTGCAGGGATTGACCTTGTCTCTTGTCCCAAGGCTTCCCTCTGCAACGGATTGACCTTGTCTCTTCTCCCGAGGCTTCCTCTGCACGGATTGACCTTGTCTCTTGTCTCAAGGCTTCCCTCTGCACGGATTGACCTTGTCTCTTGTCCCACGGCTTCCCTCTGCACGGATTGACCTTGTCTCATCTTCCAAGGCTTCCCTCTGCATGGATTGACCTTGTCTCTTATTTTTAGGCTTCCCTCCGCACGGATTGACCTTGTCTCATCTTCCAAGGCTTCCTCTGCATGGATTGATCTTGTCTCTTATTCCGAGGCTTCCCTCCGCACAGATTGACCTTGTCTCTTGTCCCAACGCTTCCCTCTGCACGGATTGACCTTGTCTCTTGTCCCGAGTGTTCCCTCTGCACGGATTGATCTTGTCTCTTGTCCCGAGGCTTCCTCTGCACGGATTGACCTTGTCTCTTGTTCCGAGGCTTCCCTCTGCATGGATTGACCTTGTCTCTTGTCCCAAGGCTTCCCTCTGCACAGATTGACCTTGTCTCTTGTCCCCAGTCTTCCCTCTGCACGGATTGACCTTGTCTCTTGTCCCAAGCTTCCCTCTGCACGGATTGACCTTGTCTCTTGTTCCGAGGCTTCACTCTGCACGGATTGACCTTGTCTCTTCTTCCGAGGCTTCCCTCTGCATTGATTGACCTTGTCTCTTGTCCCAAGGCTTCCCTCTGCACGGATTGACCTTGTCTCTTGTCTCAAGGCTTCCCTCTGCACGGACTGACCTTGTCTATTGTTCCAAGGCTTCCCTCTGCACGCATTGACCTTTTGTCTTGTCCCAAGCCTTGCCTCTGCACAGATTGACCTTGTCTCTTGTCTCAAGAATTCCCTCTGCACGGATTGACCTTGTCTCTTGTCCCCAGAATTCCCTCCACACAGATTGACCTTGTCTCTTGTCTCAAGGCTTCCCTCTGCACTGATTGACCTTGTCTCTTGTTCTAAGGCTTTCCTCTGCACAGATTGACCTTGTCTCTTGTCCAGAGGCTTCCTTCTGCACGGATTGACCTTGTCTCGTGTTCTAAGGCTTCCTTCTGCATGGATTGGCCTTGTCTCTTGTTCCGAGGCTTCCCTCTGCAGGGATTGACCTTGTCTCTTGTCCCAAGGCTTCCCTCTGCAACGGATTGACCTTGTCTCTTCTCCCGAGGCTTCCTCTGCACGGATTGACCTTGTCTCTTGTCCCACGGCTTCCCTCTGCACGGATTGACCTTGTCTCATCTTCCAAGGCTTCCTCTGCATGGATTGACCTTGTCTCTTATTTTTAGGCTTCCCTCCGCACGGATTGACCTTGTCTCATCTTCCAAGGCTTCCCTCTGCATGGATTGATCTTGTCTCTTATTCCGAGGCTTCCCTCCGCACAGATTGACCTTGTCTCTTGTCCCAACGCTTCCCTCTGCACGGATTGACCTTGTCTCTTGTCCGAGTGTTCCCTCTGCACGGATTGATCTTGTCTCTTGTCCCGAGGCTTCCTCTGCACGGATTGACCTTGTCTCTTGTTCCGAGGCTTCCCTCTGCATGGATTGACCTTGTCTCTTGTCCCAAGGCTTCCCTCTGCACAGATTGACCTTGTCTCTTGTCCCCAGTCTTCCCTCTGCACGGATTGACCTTGTCTCTTGTCCCAAGCTTCCCTCTGCACGGATTGACCTTGTCTCTTGTTCCGAGGCTTCACTCTGCACGGATTGACCTTGTCTCTTGTTCCGAGGCTTCCCTCTGCATTGATTGACCTTGTCTCTTGTCCCAAGGCTTCCCTCTGCACGGATTGACCTTGTCTCTTGTCTCAAGGCTTCCCTCTGCACGGACTGACCTTGTCTATTGTTCCAAGGCTTCCCTCTGCACGCATTGACCTTTTGTCTTGTCCCAAGCCTTGCCTCTGCACAGATTGACCTTGTCTCTTGTCTCAAGAATTCCCTCTGCACGGATTGACCTTGTCTCTTGTCCCCAGTCTTCCCTCCACACAGATTGACCTTGTCTCTTGTCTCAAGGCTTCCCTCTGCACAGATTGACCTTGTCTCTTGCCTCAAGGCTTCCTTCCACACAGATTGACCTTGTCTCTTGTCTCAAGGCTTCCCTCTGCACCGATTGACCTTGTCTCTTGTCCCAAGGCTTCCCTCTGCACGGAATGACCTTGTCTCTTGTCCCAAGTCTTCCCTCTGCACGGATTGACCTTGTCTCTTGTCCCAAGCCTTGCCTCTGCACAGATTGACCTTGTCTCTTGTTCGGAGGCTTCCTTCTGCACGGATTGACCTTGTCTCCTGTCCCAAGGCTTCCCTCTGCACGGATTGACCTTGTCTCTTGTTCCGAGGCTTCCCTCTGCACGGATTGACCTTATCTCTTGTCTCAAGGCTTCCCTCTGCATGGATTGACCTTGTCTCTTGTCTCGAGGCTTCCCTCTGCACGGATTGACCTTGTCTCTTGTCCCAACGCTTCCCTCTGCACGGATTGACCTTGTCTCTTGTCCCGAGGGATCCCTCTGCACGGATTGACCTTGTCTCTTGTCCCCAGTCTTCCCTCTGCACGGATTGACCTTGTCTCTTATTACGAGGCTTCCCTCTGCACGGATTGACCTTGTCTCTTGTCCAGAGGCTTCCTTCTTCACGGATTGACCTTGTCTCTTATTACGAGGCTTCCCTCTGCACGGATTCACCTTGTCTCTTGTCTCGAGGCTTCCCTCTGCACGGATTGACCTTGTCTCTTGTCCCAACGCTTCCCTCTGCACGGATTGACCTTGTCTCTTGTCCCGAGGGATCCCTCTGCACGGATTGACCTTGTCTCTTGTCCCCAGTCTTCCCTCTGCACGGATTGACCTTGTCTCTTGTCCAACGGCTTCCCTCTGCACGGATTGACCTTGTCTCTTATTACGAGGCTTCCCTCTGCATGGATTGGCCTTGTCTCTTGTTCCGAGGCTTCCCTCTGCAGGGATTGACCTTGTCTCTTGTCCCAAGGCTTCCCTCTGCAACGGATTGACCTTGTCTCTTCTCCCGAGGCTTCCTCTGCACGGATTGACCTTGTCTCTTGTCTCAAGGCTTCCCTCTGCACGGATTGACCTTGTCTCTTGTCCCACGGCTTCCCTCTGCACGGATTGACCTTGTCTCATCTTCCAAGGCTTCCCTCTGCATGGATTGACCTTGTCTCTTATTTTTAGGCTTCCCTCCGCACGGATTGACCTTGTCTCATCTTCCAAGGCTTCCCTCTGCATGGATTGATCTTGTCTCTTATTCCGAGGCTTCCCTCCGCACAGATTGACCTTGTCTCTTGTCCCAACGCTTCCCTCTGCACGGATTGACCTTGTCTCTTGTTCCGAGGCTTCCCTCTGCATTGATTGACCTTGTCTCTTGTCCCAAGGCTTCCCTCTGCACGGATTGACCTTGTCTCTTGTCTCAAGGCTTCCCTCTGCACGGACTGACCTTGTCTATTGTTCCAAGGCTTCCCTCTGCACGCATTGACCTTTTGTCTTGTCCCAAGCCTTGCCTCTGCACAGATTGACCTTGTCTCTTGTCTCAAGAATTCCCTCTGCACGGATTGACCTTGTCTCTTGTCCCCAGTCTTCCCTCCACACAGATTGACCTTGTCTCTTGTCTCAAGGCTTCCCTCTGCACAGATTGACCTTGTCTCTTGCCTCAAGGCTTCCTTCCACACAGATTGACCTTGTCTCTTGTCTCAAGGCTTCCCTCTGCACCGATTGACCTTGTCTCTTGTCCCAAGGCTTCCTCTGCACGGAATGACCTTGTCTCTTGTCCCAAGTCTTCCCTCTGCACGGATTGACCTTGTCTCTTGTCCCAAGCCTTGCCTCTGCACAGATTGACCTTGTCTCTTGTTCGGAGGCTTCCCTCTGCACGGATTGACCGTGTCTCTTGTCCCAAGGCTTCCCTCTGCACGGATTGACCTTGTCTCTTATTCCGAGGCTTCCCTCTCTACGGATTGACCTTGTCTCTTGTCCCAAGGCTTCCTCTGCACAAGTTGACCTTGTCTCTTGTCTCAAGGCTTCCCTCTGCACGGATTGACCTTGTCTCTTGTTCTGAGGCTTCCTTCTGCACGGATTGACCTTGTCTCCTATTCCGAGGCTTCCCTCTGCATGGATTGACCTTGTCTCTTGTTCCGAGGCTTCCCTCTGCACGGATTGACCTTATCTCTTGTCTCAAGGCTTCCCTCTGCATGGATTGACCTTGTCTCTTGTCTCGAGGCTTCCCTCTGCACGGATTGACCTTGTCTCTTGTCCCAACGCTTCCCTCTGCACGGATTGACCTTGTCTCTTGTCCCGAGGGATCCCTCTGCACGGATTGACCTTGTCTCTTGTCCCCAGTCTTCCCTCTGCACGGATTGACCTTGTCTCTTGTCCCACGGCTTCCCTCTGCACGGATTGACCTTGTCTCTTATTACGAGGCTTCCCTCTGCACGGATTGACCTTGTCTCTTGTCCAGAGGCTTCCTTCTTCACGGATTGACCTTGTCTCTTATTACGAGGCTTCCTTCTGCACGGATTCACCTTGTCTCTTGTCTCGAGGCTTCCCTCTGCACGGATTGACCTTGTCTCTTGTCCCAACGCTTCCCTCTGCACGGATTGACCTTGTCTCTTGTCCCGAGGGATCCCTCTGCACGGATTGACCTTGTCTCTTGTCCCCAGTCTTCCCTCTGCACGGATTGACCTTGTCTCTTGTCCCACGGCTTCCCTCTGCACGGATTGACCTTGTCTCTTATTACGAGGCTTCCCTCTGCATGGATTGGCCTTGTCTCTTGTTCCGAGGCTTCCCTCTGCAGGGATTGACCTTGTCTCTTGTCCCAAGGCTTCCCTCTGCAACGGATTGACCTTGTCTCTTCTCCCGAGGCTTCCTCTGCACGGATTGACCTTGTCTCTTGTCTCAAGGCTTCCCTCTGCACGGATTGACCTTGTCTCTTGTCCCACGGCTTCCCTCTGCACGGATTGACCTTGTCTCATCTTCCAAGGCTTCCCTCTGCATGGATTGACCTTGTCTCTTATTTTTAGGCTTCCCTCCGCACGGATTGACCTTGTCTCATCTTCCAAGGCTTCCCTCTGCATGGATTGATCTTGTCTCTTATTCCGAGGCTTCCCTCCGCACAGATTGACCTTGTCTCTTGTCCCAACGCTTCCCTCTGCACGGATTGACCTTGTCTCTTGTCCCGAGTGTTCCCTCTGCACGGATTGATCTTGTCTCTTGTCCCGAGGCTTCCTCTGCACGGATTGACCTTGTCTCTTGTTCCGAGGCTTCCCTCTGCATGGATTGACCTTGTCTCTTGTCCCAAGGCTTCCCTCTGCACAGATTGACCTTGTCTCTTGTCCCCAGTCTTCGCTCTGCACGGATTGACCTTGTCTCTTGTCCCAAGCTTCCCTCTGCACGGATTGACCTTGTCTCTTGTTCCGAGGCTTCACTCTGCACGGATTGACCTTGTCTCTTGTTCCGAGGCTTCCCTCTGCATTGATTGACCTTGTCTCTTGTCCCAAGGCTTCCCTCTGCACGGATTGACCTTGTCTCTTGTCTCAAGGCTTCCCTCTGCACGGACTGACCTTGTCTATTGTTCCAAGGCTTCCCTCTGCACGCATTGACCTTTTGTCTTGTCCCAAGCCTTGCCTCTGCACAGATTGACCTTTTCTCTTGTCTCAAGAATTCCCTCTGCACGGATTGACCTTGTCTCTTGTCCCCAGAATTCCCTCCACACAGATTGACCTTGTCTCTTGTCTCAAGGCTTCCCTCTGCACTGATTGACCTTGTCTCTTGTTCTAAGGCTTTCCTCTGCACAGATTGACCTTGTCTCTTGTCCAGAGGCTTCCTTCTGCACGGATTGACCTTGGCTCGTGTTCTAAGGCTTCCTTCTGCATGGATTGGCCTTGTCTCTTGTTCCGAGGCTTCCCTCTGCAGGGATTGACCTTGTCTCTTGTCCCAAGGCTTCCCTCTGCAACGGATTGACTTTGTCTCTTCTCCCGAGGCTTCCTCTGCACGGATTGACCTTGTCTCTTGTCTCAAGGCTTCCCTCTGCACGGATTGACCTTGTCTCTTGTCCCACGGCTTCCCTCTGCACGGATTGACCTTGTCTCATCTTCCAAGGCTTCCCTCTGCATGGATTGACCTTGTCTCTTATTTTTAGGCTTCCCTCCGCACGGATTGACCTTGTCTCATCTTCCAAGGCTTCCCTCTGCATGGATTGATCTTGTCTCTTATTCCGAGGCTTCCCTCCGCACAGATTGACCTTGTCTCTTGTCCCAACGCTTCCCTCTGCACGGATTGACCTTGTCTCTTGTCCCGAGTGTTCCCTCTGCACGGATTGATCTTGTCTCTTGTCCCGAGGCTTCCTCTGCACGGATTGACCTTGTCTCTTGTTCCGAGGCTTCCCTCTGCATGGATTGACCTTGTCTCTTGTCCCAAGGCTTCCCTCTGCACAGATTGACCTTGTCTCTTGTCCCCAGTCTTCCCTCTGCACGGATTGACCTTGTCTCTTGTCCCAAGCTTCCCTCTGCACGGATTGACCTTGTCTCTTGTTCCGAGGCTTCACTCTGCACGGATTGACCTTGTCTCTTGTTCCGAGGCTTCCCTCTGCATTGATTGACCTTGTCTCTTGTCCCAAGGCTTCCCTCTGCACGGATTGACCTTGTCTCTTGTCTCAAGGCTTCCCTCTGCACGGACTGACCTTGTCTATTGTTCCAAGGCTTCCCTCTGCACGCATTGACCTTTTGTCTTGTCCCAAGCCTTGCCTCTGCACAGATTGACCTTGTCTCTTGTCTCAAGAATTCCCTCTGCACGGATTGACCTTGTCTCTTGTCCCCAGTCTTCCCTCCACACAGATTGACCTTGTCTCTTGTCTCAAGGCTTCCCTCTGCACAGATTGACCTTGTCTCTTGCCTCAAGGCTTCCTTCCACACAGATTGACCTTGTCTCTTGTCTCAAGGCTTCCCTCTGCACCGATTGACCTTGTCTCTTGTCCCAAGGCTTCCCTCTGCACGGAATGACCTTGTCTCTTGTCCCAAGTCTTCCCTCTGCACGGATTGACCTTGTCTCTTGTCCCAAGCCTTGCCTCTGCACAGATTGACCTTGTCTCTTGTTCGGAGGCTTCCCTCTGCACGGATTGACCGTGTCTCTTGTCCCAAGGCTTCCCTCTGCACGGATTGACCTTGTCTCTTATTCCGAGGCTTCCCTCTCTACGGATTGACCTTGTCTCTTGTCCCAAGGCTTCCTCTGCACAAGTTGACCTTGTCTCTTGTCTCAAGGCTTCCCTCTGCACGGATTGACCTTGTCTCTTGTTCTGAGGCTTCCTTCTGCACGGATTGACCTTGTCTCCATTTTCCGAGGCTTCCCTCTGCATGGATTGACCTTGTCTCTTGTTCCGAGGCTTCCCTCTGCACGGATTGACCTTATCTCTTGTCTCAAGGCTTCCCTCTGCATGGATTGACCTTGTCTCTTGTCTCGAGGCTTCCCTCTGCACGGATTGACCTTGTCTCTTGTCCCAACGCTTCCCTCTGCACGGATTGACCTTGTCTCTTGTCCCGAGGGATCCCTCTGCACGGATTGACCTTGTCTCTTGTCCCCAGTCTTCCCTCTGCACGGATTGACCTTGTCTCTTGTCCCACGGCTTCCCTCTGCACGGATTGACCTTGTCTCTTATTACGAGGCTTCCCTCTGCACGGATTGACCTTGTCTCTTGTCCAGAGGCTTCCTTCTTCACGGATTGACCTTGTCTCTTATTACGAGGCTTCCCTCTGCACGGATTCACCTTGTCTCTTGTCTCGAGGCTTCCCTCTGCACGGATTGACCTTGTCTCTTGTCCCAACGCTTCCCTCTGCACGGATTGACCTTGTCTCTTGTCCCGAGGGATCCCTCTGCACGGATTGACCTTGTCTCTTGTCCCCAGTCTTCCCTCTGCACGGATTGACCTTGTCTCTTGTCCCACGGCTTCCCTCTGCACGGATTGACCTTGTCTCTTATTACGAGGCTTCCCTCTGCATGGATTGGCCTTGTCTCTTGTTCCGAGGCTTCCCTCTGCAGGGATTGACCTTGTCTCTTGTCCCAAGGCTTCCCTCTGCAACGGATTGACCTTGTCTCTTCTCCCGAGGCTTCCTCTGCACGGATTGACCTTGTCTCTTGTCTCAAGGCTTCCCTCTGAACGGATTGACCTTGTCTCTTGTCCCACGGCTTCCCTCTGCATGGATTGACCTTGTCTCATCTTCCAAGGCTTCCCTCTGCATGGATTGACCTTGTCTCTTATTTTTAGGCTTCCCTCCGCACGGATTGACCTTGTCTCATCTTCCAAGGCTTCCCTCTGCATGGATTGATCTTGTCTCTTATTCCGAGGCTTCCCTCCGCACAGATTGACCTTGTCTCTTGTCCCAACGCTTCCCTCTGCACGGATTGACCTTGTCTCTTGTCCCGAGTGTTCCCTCTGCACGGATTGATCTTGTCTCTTGTCCCGAGGCTTCCTCTGCACGGATTGACCTTGTCTCTTGTTCCGAGGCTTCCCTCTGCATGGATTGACCTTGTCTCTTGTCCCAAGGCTTCCTCTGCACAGATTGACCTTGTCTCTTGTCCCCAGTCTTCCCTCTGCACGGATTGACCTTGTCTCTTGTCCCAAGCTTCCCTCTGCACGGATTGACCTTGTCTCTTGTTCCGAGGCTTCACTCTGCACGGATTGACCTTGTCTCTTGTTCCGAGGCTTCCCTCTGCATTGATTGACCTTGTCTCTTGTCCCAAGGCTTCCCTCTGCACGGATTGACCTTGTCTCTTGTCTCAAGGCTTCCCTCTGCACGGACTGACCTTGTCTATTGTTCCAAGGCTTCCCTCTGCACGCATTGACCTTTTGTCTTGTCCCAAGCCTTGCCTCTGCACAGATTGACCTTGTCTCTTGTCTCAAGAATTCCCTCTGCACGGATTGACCTTGTCTCTTGTCCCCAGTCTTCCCTCCACACAGATTGACCTTGTCTCTTGTCTCAAGGCTTCCCTCTGCACAGATTGACCTTGTCTCTTGCCTCAAGGCTTCCTTCCACACAGATTGACCTTGTCTCTTGTCTCAAGGCTTCCCTCTGCACCGATTGACCTTGTCTCTTGTCCCAAGGCTTCCCTCTGCATGGATTGACCTTGTCTCTTGTCCCAAGGCTTCCCTCTGCACGGAATGACCTTGTCTCTTGTCCCAAGTCTTCCCTCTGCACGGATTGACCTTGTCTCTTGTCCCAAGGCTTCCCTCTGCACGGATTGACCTTGTCTCTTGTCCCAAGCCTTGCCTCTGCACAGATTGACCTTGTCTCTTGTTCGGAGGCTTCCCTCTGCACGGATTGACCGTGTCTCTTGTCCCAAGGCTTCCCTCTGCACGGATTGACCTTGTCTCTTATTCTGAGGCTTCCCTCTCTACGGATTGACCTTGTCTCTTGTCCCAAGGCTTCCTCTGCACAAGTTGACCTTGTCTCTTGTCTCAAGGCTTCCCTCTGCACGGATTGACCTTGTCTCTTGTTCTGAGGCTTCCTTCTGCACGGATTGACCTTGTCTCCTATTCCGAGGCTTCCCTCTGCATGGATTGACCTTGTCTCTTGTTCCGAGGCTTCCCTCTGCACGGATTGACCTTATCTCTTGTCTCAAGGCTTCCCTCTGCATGGATTGACCTTGTCTCTTGTCTCGAGGCTTCCCTCTGCACGGATTGACCTTGTCTCTTGTCCCAACGCTTCCCTCTGCACGGATTGACCTTGTCTCTTGTCCCGAGGGATCCCTCTGCACGGATTGACCTTGTCTCTTGTCCCCAGTCTTCCCTCTGCACGGATTGACCTTGTCTCTTGTCCCACGGCTTCCCTCTGCACGGATTGACCTTGTCTCTTATTCCGAGGCTTCCCTCTGCACGCATTGACCTTGTCTTTTGTCCCAAGCTTTCCTCTCCAAGGATTGACCGTCTCTCTTGTCCCAAGCTTCCCTCTGCATGGATTGACCTTGTCTCTTGTCCCAAGCTTCCCTCTGCACGGATTGACCCTGTCTCATCTTCCAAGGCTTCCCTCTTCACGGAATGACCTTGTCTCTTGTCCCAAGGCTTTCCTCTGCACGGATTGACCTTGTCTCTTGTCCCGAGGGTTCCCTCTGCACGGATGGACCTTGTCTCTTGTCCCGAGGCTTCCCTCTGCACGGATGGACCTTGTCTCTTGCCCCATGGCTTCCCGCTGCACGGATTGACCTTGTCTCTTGTCCCAAGGCTTCCCTCTGCACGGATTGAACTAGTCTCTTGTCCTAATGCTTCCCTCTGCACAGATTGAACTTGTCTCTTGTCCTAAGGCTTCCCTCTGCACGGATTGACCTTGTCTCTTGTCCCAAGGCTTCCCTCTACGCGGATTGACCTTGTCTCTTGTCCCAACGCTTCCCTCTGCACGGATTGACCTTGTCTCCTATTACGAGGCTTCCCTCTGGATGGATTGACCTTGTCTCTTGTCCCAAGCTTCCCTCTGCACGGATTGACCTTGTCTCATGTCTCAAGGCTTCCCTCTGCACGGATTGACCTTGTCTCTTGTCCAGAGGCTTCCCTCTGCACTGATTGACCTTGTCTCTTGTTCTAATGCTTTCCTCTGCACAGATTGACCTTGTCTCTTGTCCAGAGGCTTCCTTCTGCACGGATTGACCTTGTCTCGTGTTCTAAGGCTTCCTTTTGCATGGATTGGCCTTGTCTCTTGTTCCGAGGCTTCCCTCTGCAGGGATTGACCTTGTCTCTTGTCCCAAGGCTTCCCTCTGCAACGGATTGACCTTGTCTCTTCTCCCGAGGCTTCCTCTGCACGGATTGACCTTGTCTCTTGTCTCAAGGCTTCCCTCTGCACGGATTGACCTTGTCTCTTGTCCCACGGCTTCCCTCTGCACGGATTGACCTTGTCTCATCTTCCAAGGCTTCCCTCTGCATGGATTGACCTTGTCTCTTATTTTTAGGCTTCCCTCCGCACGGATTGACCTTGTCTCATCTTCCAAGGCTTCCCTCTGCATGGATTGATCTTGTCTCTTATTCCGAGGCTTCCCTCCGCACAGATTGACCTTGTCTCTTGTCCCAACGCTTCCCTCTGCACGGATTGACCTTGTCTCTTGTCCCGAGTGTTCCCTCTGCACGGATTGATCTTGTCTCTTGTCCCGAGGCTTCCTCTGCACGGATTGACCTTGTCTCTTGTTCCGAGGCTTCCCTCTGCATGGATTGACCTTGTCTCTTGTCCCAAGGCTTCCCTCTGCACAGATTGACCTTGTCTCTTGTCCCCAGTCTTCCCTCTGCACGGATTGACCTTGTCTCTTGTCCCAAGCTTCCCTCTGCACGGATTGACCTTGTCTCTTGTTCCGAGGCTTCACTCTGCACGGATTGACCTTGTCTCTTCTTCCGAGGCTTCCCTCTGCATTGATTGACCTTGTCTCTTGTCCCAAGGCTTCCCTCTGCACGGATTGACCTTGTCTCTTGTCTCAAGGCTTCCCTCTGCACGGACTGACCTTGTCTATTGTTCCAAGGCTTCCCTCTGCACGCATTGACCTTTTGTCTTGTCCCAAGCCTTGCCTCTGCACAGATTGACCTTGTCTCTTGTCT
This sequence comes from Calotriton arnoldi, assembly GCA_963921515.1. Lineage (NCBI taxonomy): Eukaryota > Metazoa > Chordata > Amphibia > Caudata > Salamandridae > Calotriton > Calotriton arnoldi. Next base: position 42,658 of record CAWUFW010017397.1, read on the forward strand.
CAAGAATTCCCTCTGCACGGATTGACCTTGTCTCTTGTCCCCAGAATTCCCTCCACACAGATTGACCTTGTCTCTTGTCTCAAGGCTTCCCTCTGCACTGATTGACCTTGTCTCTTGTTCTAAGGCTTTCCTCTGCACAGATTGACCTTGTCTCTTGTCCAGAGGCTTCCTTCTGCACGGATTGACCTTGTCTCGTGTTCTAAGGCTTCCTTCTGCATGGATTGGCCTTGTCTCTTGTTCCGAGGCTTCCCTCTGCAGGGATTGACCTTGTCTCTTGTCCCAAGGCTTCCCTCTGCAACGGATTGACCTTGTCTCTTCTCCCGAGGCTTCCTCTGCACGGATTGACCTTGTCTCTTGTCCCACGGCTTCCCTCTGCACGGATTGACCTTGTCTCATCTTCCAAGGCTTCCCTCTGCATGGATTGACCTTGTCTCTTATTTTTAGGCTTCCCTCCGCACGGATTGACCTTGTCTCATCTTCCAAGGCTTCCCTCTGCATGGATTGATCTTGTCTCTTATTCCGAGGCTTCCCTCCGCACAGATTGACCTTGTCTCTTGTCCCAACGCTTCCCTCTGCACGGATTGACCTTGTCTCTTGTCCGAGTGTTCCCTCTGCACGGATTGATCTTGTCTCTTGTCCCGAGGCTTCCTCTGCACGGATTGACCTTGTCTCTTGTTCCGAGGCTTCCCTCTGCATGGATTGACCTTGTCTCTTGTCCCAAGGCTTCCCTCTGCACAGATTGACCTTGTCTCTTGTCCCCAGTCTTCCCTCTGCACGGATTGACCTTGTCTCTTGTCCCAAGCTTCCCTCTGCACGGATTGACCTTGTCTCTTGTTCCGAGGCTTCACTCTGCACGGATTGACCTTGTCTCTTGTTCCGAGGCTTCCCTCTGCATTGATTGACCTTGTCTCTTGTCCCAAGGCTTCCCTCTGCACGGATTGACCTTGTCTCTTGTCTCAAGGCTTCCCTCTGCACGGACTGACCTTGTCTATTGTTCCAAGGCTTCCCTCTGCACGCATTGACCTTTTGTCTTGTCCCAAGCCTTGCCTCTGCACAGATTGACCTTGTCTCTTGTCTCAAGAATTCCCTCTGCACGGATTGACCTTGTCTCTTGTCCCCAGTCTTCCCTCCACACAGATTGACCTTGTCTCTTGTCTCAAGGCTTCCCTCTGCACAGATTGACCTTGTCTCTTGCCTCAAGGCTTCCTTCCACACAGATTGACCTTGTCTCTTGTCTCAAGGCTTCCCTCTGCACCGATTGACCTTGTCTCTTGTCCCAAGGCTTCCCTCTGCACGGAATGACCTTGTCTCTTGTCCCAAGTCTTCCCTCTGCACGGATTGACCTTGTCTCTTGTCCCAAGCCTTGCCTCTGCACAGATTGACCTTGTCTCTTGTTCGGAGGCTTCCCTCTGCACGGATTGACCGTGTCTCTTGTCCCAAGGCTTCCCTCTGCACGGATTGACCTTGTCTCTTATTCCGAGGCTTCCCTCTCTACGGATTGACCTTGTCTCTTGTCCCAAGGCTTCCTCTGCACAAGTTGACCTTGTCTCTTGTCTCAAGGCTTCCCTCTGCACGGATTGACCTTGTCTCTTGTTCTGAGGCTTCCTTCTGCACGGATTGCCCTTGTCTCCTATTCCGAGGCTTCCCTCTGCACGGATTGATCTTGTCTCTTGTCCCGAGGCTTCCTCTGCACGGATTGACCTTGTCTCTTGTTCCGAGGCTTCCCTCTGCATGGATTGACCTTGTCTCTTGTCCCAAGGCTTCCCTCTGCACAGATTGACCTTGTCTCTTGTCCCCAGTCTTCCCTCTGCACGGATTGACCTTGTCTCTTGTCCCAAGCTTCCCTCTGCACGGATTGACCTTGTCTCTTGTTCCGAGGCTTCACTCTGCACGGATTGACCTTGTCTCTTGTTCCGAGGCTTCCCTCTGCATTGATTGACCTTGTCTCTTGTCCCAAGGCTTCCCTCTGCACGGATTGACCTTGTCTCTTGTCTCAAGGCTTCCCTCTGCACGGACTGACCTTGTCTATTGTTCCAAGGCTTCCCTCTGCACGCATTGACCTTTTGTCTTGTCCCAAGCCTTGCCTCTGCACAGATTGACCTTGTCTCTTGTCTCAAGAATTCCCTCTGCACGGATTGACCTTGTCTCTTGTCCCCAGTCTTCCCTCCACACAGATTGACCTTGTCTCTTGTCTCAAGGCTTCCCTCTGCACAGATTGACCTTGTCTCTTGCCTCAAGGCTTCCTTCCACACAGATTGACCTTGTCTCTTGTCTCAAGGCTTCCCTCTGCACCGATTGACCTTGTCTCTTGTCCCAAGGCTTCCCTCTGCACGGAATGACCTTGTCTCTTGTCCCAAGTCTTCCCTCTGCACGGATTGACCTTGTCTCTTGTCCCAAGCCTTGCCTCTGCACAGATTGACCTTGTCTCTTGTTCGGAGGCTTCCCTCTGCACGGATTGACCGTGTCTCTTGTCCCAAGGCTTCCCTCTGCACGGATTGACCTTGTCTCTTATTCCGAGGCTTCCCTCTCTACGGATTGACCTTGTCTCTTGTCCCAAGGCTTCCTCTGCACAAGTTGACCTTGTCTCTTGTCTCAAGGCTTCCCTCTGCACGGATTGACCTTGTCTCTTGTTCTGAGGCTTCCTTCTGCACGGATTGCCCTTGTCTCCTATTCCGAGGCTTCCCTCTGCATGGATTGACCTTGTCTCTTGTTCCGAGGCTTCCCTCTGCACGGATTGACCTTATCTCTTGTCTCAAGGCTTCCCTCTGCATGGATTGACCTTGTCTCTTGTCTCGAGGCTTCCCTCTGCACGGATTGACCTTGTCTCTTGTCCCAACGCTTCCCTCTGCACGGATTGACCTTGTCTCTTGTCCCGAGGGATCCCTCTGCACGGATTGACCTTGTCTCTTGTCCCCAGTCTTCCCTCTGCACGGATTGACCTTGTCTCTTATTACGAGGCTTCCCTCTGCACGGATTGACCTTGTCTCTTGTCCAGAGGCTTCCTTCTTCACGGATTGACCTTGTCTCTTATTACGAGGCTTCCCTCTGCACGGATTCACCTTGTCTCTTGTCTCGAGGCTTCCCTCTGCACGGATTGACCTTGTCTCTTGTCCCAACGCTTCCCTCTGCACGGATTGACCTTGTCTCTTGTCCCGAGGGATCCCTCTGCACGGATTGACCTTGTCTCTTGTCCCCAGTCTTCCCTCTGCACGGATTGACCTTGTCTCTTGTCCAACGGCTTCCCTCTGCACGGATTGACCTTGTCTCTTATTACGAGGCTTCCCTCTGCATGGATTGGCCTTGTCTCTTGTTCCGAGGCTTCCCTCTGCAGGGATTGACCTTGTCTCTTGTCCCAAGGCTTCCCTCTGCAACGGATTGACCTTGTCTCTTCTCCCGAGGCTTCCTCTGCACGGATTGACCTTGTCTCTTGTCTCAAGGCTTCCCTCTGCACGGATTGACCTTGTCTCTTGTCCCACGGCTTCCCTCTGCACGGATTGACCTTGTCTCATCTTCCAAGGCTTCCCTCTGCATGGATTGACCTTGTCTCTTATTTTTAGGCTTCCCTCCGCACGGATTGACCTTGTCTCATCTTCCAAGGCTTCCCTCTGCATGGATTGATCTTGTCTCTTATTCCGAGGCTTCCCTCCGCACAGATTGACCTTGTCTCTTGTCCCAACGCTTCCCTCTGCACGGATTGACCTTGTCTCTTGTTCCGAGGCTTCCCTCTGCATTGATTGACCTTGTCTCTTGTCCCAAGGCTTCCCTCTGCACGGATTGACCTTGTCTCTTGTCTCAAGGCTTCCCTCTGCACGGACTGACCTTGTCTATTGTTCCAAGGCTTCCCTCTGCACGCATTGACCTTTTGTCTTGTCCCAAGCCTTGCCTCTGCACAGATTGACCTTGTCTCTTGTCTCAAGAATTCCCTCTGCACGGATTGACCTTGTCTCTTGTCCCCAGTCTTCCCTCCACACAGATTGACCTTGTCTCTTGTCTCAAGGCTTCCCTCTGCACAGATTGACCTTGTCTCTTGCCTCAAGGCTTCCTTCCACACAGATTGACCTTGTCTCTTGTCTCAAGGCTTCCCTCTGCACCGATTGACCTTGTCTCTTGTCCCAAGGCTTCCCTCTGCACGGAATGACCTTGTCTCTTGTCCCAAGTCTTCCCTCTGCACGGATTGACCTTGTCTCTTGTCCCAAGCCTTGCCTCTGCACAGATTGACCTTGTCTCTTGTTCGGAGGCTTCCCTCTGCACGGATTGACCGTGTCTCTTGTCCCAAGGCTTCCCTCTGCACGGATTGACCTTGTCTCTTATTCCGAGGCTTCCCTCTCTACGGATTGACCTTGTCTCTTGTCCCAAGGCTTCCTCTGCACAAGTTGACCTTGTCTCTTGTCTCAAGGCTTCCCTCTGCACGGATTGACCTTGTCTCTTGTTCTGAGGCTTCCTTCTGCACGGATTGACCTTGTCTCCTATTCCGAGGCTTCCCTCTGCATGGATTGACCTTGTCTCTTGTTCCGAGGCTTCCCTCTGCACGGATTGACCTTATCTCTTGTCTCAAGGCTTCCCTCTGCATGGATTGACCTTGTCTCTTGTCTCGAGGCTTCCCTCTGCACGGATTGACCTTGTCTCTTGTCCCAACGCTTCCCTCTGCACGGATTGACCTTGTCTCTTGTCCCGAGGGATCCCTCTGCACGGATTGACCTTGTCTCTTGTCCCCAGTCTTCCCTCTGCACGGATTGACCTTGTCTCTTGTCCCACGGCTTCCCTCTGCACGGATTGACCTTGTCTCTTATTACGAGGCTTCCCTCTGCACGGATTGACCTTGTCTCTTGTCCAGAGGCTTCCTTCTTCACGGATTGACCTTGTCTCTTATTACGAGGCTTCCTTCTGCACGGATTCACCTTGTCTCTTGTCTCGAGGCTTCCCTCTGCACGGATTGACCTTGTCTCTTGTCCCAACGCTTCCCTCTGCACGGATTGACCTTGTCTCTTGTCCCGAGGGATCCCTCTGCACGGATTGACCTTGTCTCTTGTCCCCAGTCTTCCCTCTGCACGGATTGACCTTGTCTCTTGTCCCACGGCTTCCCTCTGCACGGATTGACCTTGTCTCTTATTACGAGGCTTCCCTCTGCATGGATTGGCCTTGTCTCTTGTTCCGAGGCTTCCCTCTGCAGGGATTGACCTTGTCTCTTGTCCCAAGGCTTCCCTCTGCAACGGATTGACCTTGTCTCTTCTCCCGAGGCTTCCTCTGCACGGATTGACCTTGTCTCTTGTCTCAAGGCTTCCCTCTGCACGGATTGACCTTGTCTCTTGTCCCACGGCTTCCCTCTGCACGGATTGACCTTGTCTCATCTTCCAAGGCTTCCCTCTGCATGGATTGACCTTGTCTCTTATTTTTAGGCTTCCCTCCGCACGGATTGACCTTGTCTCATCTTCCAAGGCTTCCCTCTGCATGGATTGATCTTGTCTCTTATTCCGAGGCTTCCCTCCGCACAGATTGACCTTGTCTCTTGTCCCAACGCTTCCCTCTGCACGGATTGACCTTGTCTCTTGTCCCGAGTGTTCCCTCTGCACGGATTGATCTTGTCTCTTGTCCCGAGGCTTCCTCTGCACGGATTGACCTTGTCTCTTGTTCCGAGGCTTCCCTCTGCATGGATTGACCTTGTCTCTTGTCCCAAGGCTTCCCTCTGCACAGATTGACCTTGTCTCTTGTCCCCAGTCTTCGCTCTGCACGGATTGACCTTGTCTCTTGTCCCAAGCTTCCCTCTGCACGGATTGACCTTGTCTCTTGTTCCGAGGCTTCACTCTGCACGGATTGACCTTGTCTCTTGTTCCGAGGCTTCCCTCTGCATTGATTGACCTTGTCTCTTGTCCCAAGGCTTCCCTCTGCACGGATTGACCTTGTCTCTTGTCTCAAGGCTTCCCTCTGCACGGACTGACCTTGTCTATTGTTCCAAGGCTTCCCTCTGCACGCATTGACCTTTTGTCTTGTCCCAAGCCTTGCCTCTGCACAGATTGACCTTTTCTCTTGTCTCAAGAATTCCCTCTGCACGGATTGACCTTGTCTCTTGTCCCCAGAATTCCCTCCACACAGATTGACCTTGTCTCTTGTCTCAAGGCTTCCCTCTGCACTGATTGACCTTGTCTCTTGTTCTAAGGCTTTCCTCTGCACAGATTGACCTTGTCTCTTGTCCAGAGGCTTCCTTCTGCACGGATTGACCTTGGCTCGTGTTCTAAGGCTTCCTTCTGCATGGATTGGCCTTGTCTCTTGTTCCGAGGCTTCCCTCTGCAGGGATTGACCTTGTCTCTTGTCCCAAGGCTTCCCTCTGCAACGGATTGACTTTGTCTCTTCTCCCGAGGCTTCCTCTGCACGGATTGACCTTGTCTCTTGTCTCAAGGCTTCCCTCTGCACGGATTGACCTTGTCTCTTGTCCCACGGCTTCCCTCTGCACGGATTGACCTTGTCTCATCTTCCAAGGCTTCCCTCTGCATGGATTGACCTTGTCTCTTATTTTTAGGCTTCCCTCCGCACGGATTGACCTTGTCTCATCTTCCAAGGCTTCCCTCTGCATGGATTGATCTTGTCTCTTATTCCGAGGCTTCCCTCCGCACAGATTGACCTTGTCTCTTGTCCCAACGCTTCCCTCTGCACGGATTGACCTTGTCTCTTGTCCCGAGTGTTCCCTCTGCACGGATTGATCTTGTCTCTTGTCCCGAGGCTTCCTCTGCACGGATTGACCTTGTCTCTTGTTCCGAGGCTTCCCTCTGCATGGATTGACCTTGTCTCTTGTCCCAAGGCTTCCCTCTGCACAGATTGACCTTGTCTCTTGTCCCCAGTCTTCCCTCTGCACGGATTGACCTTGTCTCTTGTCCCAAGCTTCCCTCTGCACGGATTGACCTTGTCTCTTGTTCCGAGGCTTCACTCTGCACGGATTGACCTTGTCTCTTGTTCCGAGGCTTCCCTCTGCATTGATTGACCTTGTCTCTTGTCCCAAGGCTTCCCTCTGCACGGATTGACCTTGTCTCTTGTCTCAAGGCTTCCCTCTGCACGGACTGACCTTGTCTATTGTTCCAAGGCTTCCCTCTGCACGCATTGACCTTTTGTCTTGTCCCAAGCCTTGCCTCTGCACAGATTGACCTTGTCTCTTGTCTCAAGAATTCCCTCTGCACGGATTGACCTTGTCTCTTGTCCCCAGTCTTCCCTCCACACAGATTGACCTTGTCTCTTGTCTCAAGGCTTCCCTCTGCACAGATTGACCTTGTCTCTTGCCTCAAGGCTTCCTTCCACACAGATTGACCTTGTCTCTTGTCTCAAGGCTTCCCTCTGCACCGATTGACCTTGTCTCTTGTCCCAAGGCTTCCCTCTGCACGGAATGACCTTGTCTCTTGTCCCAAGTCTTCCCTCTGCACGGATTGACCTTGTCTCTTGTCCCAAGCCTTGCCTCTGCACAGATTGACCTTGTCTCTTGTTCGGAGGCTTCCCTCTGCACGGATTGACCGTGTCTCTTGTCCCAAGGCTTCCCTCTGCACGGATTGACCTTGTCTCTTATTCCGAGGCTTCCCTCTCTACGGATTGACCTTGTCTCTTGTCCCAAGGCTTCCTCTGCACAAGTTGACCTTGTCTCTTGTCTCAAGGCTTCCCTCTGCACGGATTGACCTTGTCTCTTGTTCTGAGGCTTCCTTCTGCACGGATTGACCTTGTCTCCATTTTCCGAGGCTTCCCTCTGCATGGATTGACCTTGTCTCTTGTTCCGAGGCTTCCCTCTGCACGGATTGACCTTATCTCTTGTCTCAAGGCTTCCCTCTGCATGGATTGACCTTGTCTCTTGTCTCGAGGCTTCCCTCTGCACGGATTGACCTTGTCTCTTGTCCCAACGCTTCCCTCTGCACGGATTGACCTTGTCTCTTGTCCCGAGGGATCCCTCTGCACGGATTGACCTTGTCTCTTGTCCCCAGTCTTCCCTCTGCACGGATTGACCTTGTCTCTTGTCCCACGGCTTCCCTCTGCACGGATTGACCTTGTCTCTTATTACGAGGCTTCCCTCTGCACGGATTGACCTTGTCTCTTGTCCAGAGGCTTCCTTCTTCACGGATTGACCTTGTCTCTTATTACGAGGCTTCCCTCTGCACGGATTCACCTTGTCTCTTGTCTCGAGGCTTCCCTCTGCACGGATTGACCTTGTCTCTTGTCCCAACGCTTCCCTCTGCACGGATTGACCTTGTCTCTTGTCCCGAGGGATCCCTCTGCACGGATTGACCTTGTCTCTTGTCCCCAGTCTTCCCTCTGCACGGATTGACCTTGTCTCTTGTCCCACGGCTTCCCTCTGCACGGATTGACCTTGTCTCTTATTACGAGGCTTCCCTCTGCATGGATTGGCCTTGTCTCTTGTTCCGAGGCTTCCCTCTGCAGGGATTGACCTTGTCTCTTGTCCCAAGGCTTCCCTCTGCAACGGATTGACCTTGTCTCTTCTCCCGAGGCTTCCTCTGCACGGATTGACCTTGTCTCTTGTCTCAAGGCTTCCCTCTGAACGGATTGACCTTGTCTCTTGTCCCACGGCTTCCCTCTGCATGGATTGACCTTGTCTCATCTTCCAAGGCTTCCTCTGCATGGATTGACCTTGTCTCTTATTTTTAGGCTTCCCTCCGCACGGATTGACCTTGTCTCATCTTCCAAGGCTTCCCTCTGCATGGATTGATCTTGTCTCTTATTCCGAGGCTTCCCTCCGCACAGATTGACCTTGTCTCTTGTCCCAACGCTTCCCTCTGCACGGATTGACCTTGTCTCTTGTCCCGAGTGTTCCCTCTGCACGGATTGATCTTGTCTCTTGTCCCGAGGCTTCCTCTGCACGGATTGACCTTGTCTCTTGTTCCGAGGCTTCCCTCTGCATGGATTGACCTTGTCTCTTGTCCCAAGGCTTCCTCTGCACAGATTGACCTTGTCTCTTGTCCCCAGTCTTCCCTCTGCACGGATTGACCTTGTCTCTTGTCCCAAGCTTCCCTCTGCACGGATTGACCTTGTCTCTTGTTCCGAGGCTTCACTCTGCACGGATTGACCTTGTCTCTTGTTCCGAGGCTTCCCTCTGCATTGATTGACCTTGTCTCTTGTCCCAAGGCTTCCCTCTGCACGGATTGACCTTGTCTCTTGTCTCAAGGCTTCCCTCTGCACGGACTGACCTTGTCTATTGTTCCAAGGCTTCCCTCTGCACGCATTGACCTTTTGTCTTGTCCCAAGCCTTGCCTCTGCACAGATTGACCTTGTCTCTTGTCTCAAGAATTCCCTCTGCACGGATTGACCTTGTCTCTTGTCCCCAGTCTTCCCTCCACACAGATTGACCTTGTCTCTTGTCTCAAGGCTTCCCTCTGCACAGATTGACCTTGTCTCTTGCCTCAAGGCTTCCTTCCACACAGATTGACCTTGTCTCTTGTCTCAAGGCTTCCCTCTGCACCGATTGACCTTGTCTCTTGTCCCAAGGCTTCCCTCTGCATGGATTGACCTTGTCTCTTGTCCCAAGGCTTCCCTCTGCACGGAATGACCTTGTCTCTTGTCCCAAGTCTTCCCTCTGCACGGATTGACCTTGTCTCTTGTCCCAAGGCTTCCCTCTGCACGGATTGACCTTGTCTCTTGTCCCAAGCCTTGCCTCTGCACAGATTGACCTTGTCTCTTGTTCGGAGGCTTCCCTCTGCACGGATTGACCGTGTCTCTTGTCCCAAGGCTTCCCTCTGCACGGATTGACCTTGTCTCTTATTCTGAGGCTTCCCTCTCTACGGATTGACCTTGTCTCTTGTCCCAAGGCTTCCTCTGCACAAGTTGACCTTGTCTCTTGTCTCAAGGCTTCCCTCTGCACGGATTGACCTTGTCTCTTGTTCTGAGGCTTCCTTCTGCACGGATTGACCTTGTCTCCTATTCCGAGGCTTCCCTCTGCATGGATTGACCTTGTCTCTTGTTCCGAGGCTTCCCTCTGCACGGATTGACCTTATCTCTTGTCTCAAGGCTTCCCTCTGCATGGATTGACCTTGTCTCTTGTCTCGAGGCTTCCCTCTGCACGGATTGACCTTGTCTCTTGTCCCAACGCTTCCCTCTGCACGGATTGACCTTGTCTCTTGTCCCGAGGGATCCCTCTGCACGGATTGACCTTGTCTCTTGTCCCCAGTCTTCCCTCTGCACGGATTGACCTTGTCTCTTGTCCCACGGCTTCCCTCTGCACGGATTGACCTTGTCTCTTATTCCGAGGCTTCCCTCTGCACGCATTGACCTTGTCTTTTGTCCCAAGCTTTCCTCTCCAAGGATTGACCGTCTCTCTTGTCCCAAGCTTCCCTCTGCATGGATTGACCTTGTCTCTTGTCCCAAGCTTCCCTCTGCACGGATTGACCCTGTCTCATCTTCCAAGGCTTCCCTCTTCACGGAATGACCTTGTCTCTTGTCCCAAGGCTTTCCTCTGCACGGATTGACCTTGTCTCTTGTCCCGAGGGTTCCCTCTGCACGGATGGACCTTGTCTCTTGTCCCGAGGCTTCCCTCTGCACGGATGGACCTTGTCTCTTGCCCCATGGCTTCCCGCTGCACGGATTGACCTTGTCTCTTGTCCCAAGGCTTCCCTCTGCACGGATTGAACTAGTCTCTTGTCCTAATGCTTCCCTCTGCACAGATTGAACTTGTCTCTTGTCCTAAGGCTTCCCTCTGCACGGATTGACCTTGTCTCTTGTCCCAAGGCTTCCCTCTACGCGGATTGACCTTGTCTCTTGTCCCAACGCTTCCCTCTGCACGGATTGACCTTGTCTCCTATTACGAGGCTTCCCTCTGGATGGATTGACCTTGTCTCTTGTCCCAAGCTTCCCTCTGCACGGATTGACCTTGTCTCATGTCTCAAGGCTTCCCTCTGCACGGATTGACCTTGTCTCTTGTCCAGAGGCTTCCCTCTGCACTGATTGACCTTGTCTCTTGTTCTAATGCTTTCCTCTGCACAGATTGACCTTGTCTCTTGTCCAGAGGCTTCCTTCTGCACGGATTGACCTTGTCTCGTGTTCTAAGGCTTCCTTTTGCATGGATTGGCCTTGTCTCTTGTTCCGAGGCTTCCCTCTGCAGGGATTGACCTTGTCTCTTGTCCCAAGGCTTCCCTCTGCAACGGATTGACCTTGTCTCTTCTCCCGAGGCTTCCTCTGCACGGATTGACCTTGTCTCTTGTCTCAAGGCTTCCCTCTGCACGGATTGACCTTGTCTCTTGTCCCACGGCTTCCCTCTGCACGGATTGACCTTGTCTCATCTTCCAAGGCTTCCCTCTGCATGGATTGACCTTGTCTCTTATTTTTAGGCTTCCCTCCGCACGGATTGACCTTGTCTCATCTTCCAAGGCTTCCCTCTGCATGGATTGATCTTGTCTCTTATTCCGAGGCTTCCCTCCGCACAGATTGACCTTGTCTCTTGTCCCAACGCTTCCCTCTGCACGGATTGACCTTGTCTCTTGTCCCGAGTGTTCCCTCTGCACGGATTGATCTTGTCTCTTGTCCCGAGGCTTCCTCTGCACGGATTGACCTTGTCTCTTGTTCCGAGGCTTCCCTCTGCATGGATTGACCTTGTCTCTTGTCCCAAGGCTTCCCTCTGCACAGATTGACCTTGTCTCTTGTCCCCAGTCTTCCCTCTGCACGGATTGACCTTGTCTCTTGTCCCAAGCTTCCCTCTGCACGGATTGACCTTGTCTCTTGTTCCGAGGCTTCACTCTGCACGGATTGACCTTGTCTCTTCTTCCGAGGCTTCCCTCTGCATTGATTGACCTTGTCTCTTGTCCCAAGGCTTCCCTCTGCACGGATTGACCTTGTCTCTTGTCTCAAGGCTTCCCTCTGCACGGACTGACCTTGTCTATTGTTCCAAGGCTTCCCTCTGCACGCATTGACCTTTTGTCTTGTCCCAAGCCTTGCCTCTGCACAGATTGACCTTGTCTCTTGTCTCAAGAATTCCCTCTGCACGGATTGACCTTGTCTCTTGTCCCCAGAATTCCCTCCACACAGATTGACCTTGTCTCTTGTCTCAAGGCTTCCCTCTGCACTGATTGACCTTGTCTCTTGTTCTAAGGCTTTCCTCTGCACAGATTGACCTTGTCTCTTGTCCAGAGGCTTCCTTCTGCACGGATTGACCTTGTCTCGTGTTCTAAGGCTTCCTTCTGCATGGATTGGCCTTGTCTCTTGTTCCGAGGCTTCCCTCTGCAGGGATTGACCTTGTCTCTTGTCCCAAGGCTTCCCTCTGCAACGGATTGACCTTGTCTCTTCTCCCGAGGCTTCCTCTGCACGGATTGACCTTGTCTCTTGTCCCACGGCTTCCCTCTGCACGGATTGACCTTGTCTCATCTTCCAAGGCTTCCCTCTGCATGGATTGACCTTGTCTCTTATTTTTAGGCTTCCCTCCGCACGGATTGACCTTGTCTCATCTTCCAAGGCTTCCCTCTGCATGGATTGATCTTGTCTCTTATTCCGAGGCTTCCCTCCGCACAGATTGACCTTGTCTCTTGTCCCAACGCTTCCCTCTGCACGGATTGACCTTGTCTCTTGTCCGAGTGTTCCCTCTGCACGGATTGATCTTGTCTCTTGTCCCGAGGCTTCCTCTGCACGGATTGACCTTGTCTCTTGTTCCGAGGCTTCCCTCTGCATGGATTGACCTTGTCTCTTGTCCCAAGGCTTCCCTCTGCACAGATTGACCTTGTCTCTTGTCCCCAGTCTTCCCTCTGCACGGATTGACCTTGTCTCTTGTCCCAAGCTTCCCTCTGCACGGATTGACCTTGTCTCTTGTTCCGAGGCTTCACTCTGCACGGATTGACCTTGTCTCTTGTTCCGAGGCTTCCCTCTGCATTGATTGACCTTGTCTCTTGTCCCAAGGCTTCCCTCTGCACGGATTGACCTTGTCTCTTGTCTCAAGGCTTCCCTCTGCACGGACTGACCTTGTCTATTGTTCCAAGGCTTCCCTCTGCACGCATTGACCTTTTGTCTTGTCCCAAGCCTTGCCTCTGCACAGATTGACCTTGTCTCTTGTCTCAAGAATTCCCTCTGCACGGATTGACCTTGTCTCTTGTCCCCAGTCTTCCCTCCACACAGATTGACCTTGTCTCTTGTCTCAAGGCTTCCCTCTGCACAGATTGACCTTGTCTCTTGCCTCAAGGCTTCCTTCCACACAGATTGACCTTGTCTCTTGTCTCAAGGCTTCCCTCTGCACCGATTGACCTTGTCTCTTGTCCCAAGGCTTCCCTCTGCACGGAATGACCTTGTCTCTTGTCCCAAGTCTTCCCTCTGCACGGATTGACCTTGTCTCTTGTCCCAAGCCTTGCCTCTGCACAGATTGACCTTGTCTCTTGTTCGGAGGCTTCCCTCTGCACGGATTGACCGTGTCTCTTGTCCCAAGGCTTCCCTCTGCACGGATTGACCTTGTCTCTTATTCCGAGGCTTCCCTCTCTACGGATTGACCTTGTCTCTTGTCCCAAGGCTTCCTCTGCACAAGTTGACCTTGTCTCTTGTCTCAAGGCTTCCCTCTGCACGGATTGACCTTGTCTCTTGTTCTGAGGCTTCCTTCTGCACGGATTGCCCTTGTCTCCTATTCCGAGGCTTCCCTCTGCATGGATTGACCTTGTCTCTTGTTCCGAGGCTTCCCTCTGCACGGATTGACCTTATCTCTTGTCTCAAGGCTTCCCTCTGCATGGATTGACCTTGTCTCTTGTCTCGAGGCTTCCCTCTGCACGGATTGACCTTGTCTCTTGTCCCAACGCTTCCCTCTGCACGGATTGACCTTGTCTCTTGTCCCGAGGGATCCCTCTGCACGGATTGACCTTGTCTCTTGTCCCCAGTCTTCCCTCTGCACGGATTGACCTTGTCTCTTATTACGAGGCTTCCCTCTGCACGGATTGACCTTGTCTCTTGTCCAGAGGCTTCCTTCTTCACGGATTGACCTTGTCTCTTATTACGAGGCTTCCCTCTGCACGGATTCACCTTGTCTCTTGTCTCGAGGCTTCCCTCTGCACGGATTGACCTTGTCTCTTGTCCCAACGCTTCCCTCTGCACGGATTGACCTTGTCTCTTGTCCCGAGGGATCCCTCTGCACGGATTGACCTTGTCTCTTGTCCCCAGTCTTCCCTCTGCACGGATTGACCTTGTCTCTTGTCCAACGGCTTCCCTCTGCACGGATTGACCTTGTCTCTTATTACGAGGCTTCCCTCTGCATGGATTGGCCTTGTCTCTTGTTCCGAGGCTTCCCTCTGCAGGGATTGACCTTGTCTCTTGTCCCAAGGCTTCCCTCTGCAACGGATTGACCTTGTCTCTTCTCCCGAGGCTTCCTCTGCACGGATTGACCTTGTCTCTTGTCTCAAGGCTTCCCTCTGCACGGATTGACCTTGTCTCTTGTCCCACGGCTTCCCTCTGCACGGATTGACCTTGTCTCATCTTCCAAGGCTTCCCTCTGCATGGATTGACCTTGTCTCTTATTTTTAGGCTTCCCTCCGCACGGATTGACCTTGTCTCATCTTCCAAGGCTTCCCTCTGCATGGATTGATCTTGTCTCTTATTCCGAGGCTTCCCTCCGCACAGATTGACCTTGTCTCTTGTCCCAACGCTTCCCTCTGCACGGATTGACCTTGTCTCTTGTTCCGAGGCTTCCCTCTGCATTGATTGACCTTGTCTCTTGTCCCAAGGCTTCCCTCTGCACGGATTGACCTTGTCTCTTGTCTCAAGGCTTCCCTCTGCACGGACTGACCTTGTCTATTGTTCCAAGGCTTCCCTCTGCACGCATTGACCTTTTGTCTTGTCCCAAGCCTTGCCTCTGCACAGATTGACCTTGTCTCTTGTCTCAAGAATTCCCTCTGCACGGATTGACCTTGTCTCTTGTCCCCAGTCTTCCCTCCACACAGATTGACCTTGTCTCTTGTCTCAAGGCTTCCCTCTGCACAGATTGACCTTGTCTCTTGCCTCAAGGCTTCCTTCCACACAGATTGACCTTGTCTCTTGTCTCAAGGCTTCCCTCTGCACCGATTGACCTTGTCTCTTGTCCCAAGGCTTCCCTCTGCACGGAATGACCTTGTCTCTTGTCCCAAGTCTTCCCTCTGCACGGATTGACCTTGTCTCTTGTCCCAAGCCTTGCCTCTGCACAGATTGACCTTGTCTCTTGTTCGGAGGCTTCCCTCTGCACGGATTGACCGTGTCTCTTGTCCCAAGGCTTCCCTCTGCACGGATTGACCTTGTCTCTTATTCCGAGGCTTCCCTCTCTACGGATTGACCTTGTCTCTTGTCCCAAGGCTTCCTCTGCACAAGTTGACCTTGTCTCTTGTCTCAAGGCTTCCCTCTGCACGGATTGACCTTGTCTCTTGTTCTGAGGCTTCCTTCTGCACGGATTGACCTTGTCTCCTATTCCGAGGCTTCCCTCTGCATGGATTGACCTTGTCTCTTGTTCCGAGGCTTCCCTCTGCACGGATTGACCTTATCTCTTGTCTCAAGGCTTCCCTCTGCATGGATTGACCTTGTCTCTTGTCTCGAGGCTTCCCTCTGCACGGATTGACCTTGTCTCTTGTCCCAACGCTTCCCTCTGCACGGATTGACCTTGTCTCTTGTCCCGAGGGATCCCTCTGCACGGATTGACCTTGTCTCTTGTCCCCAGTCTTCCCTCTGCACGGATTGACCTTGTCTCTTGTCCCACGGCTTCCCTCTGCACGGATTGACCTTGTCTCTTATTACGAGGCTTCCCTCTGCACGGATTGACCTTGTCTCTTGTCCAGAGGCTTCCTTCTTCACGGATTGACCTTGTCTCTTATTACGAGGCTTCCCTCTGCACGGATTCACCTTGTCTCTTGTCTCGAGGCTTCCCTCTGCACGGATTGACCTTGTCTCTTGTCCCAACGCTTCCCTCTGCACGGATTGACCTTGTCTCTTGTCCCGAGGGATCCCTCTGCACGGATTGACCTTGTCTCTTGTCCCCAGTCTTCCCTCTGCACGGATTGACCTTGTCTCTTGTCCCACGGCTTCCCTCTGCACGGATTGACCTTGTCTCTTATTACGAGGCTTCCCTCTGCATGGATTGGCCTTGTCTCTTGTTCCGAGGCTTCCCTCTGCAGGGATTGACCTTGTCTCTTGTCCCAAGGCTTCCCTCTGCAACGGATTGACCTTGTCTCTTCTCCCGAGGCTTCCTCTGCACGGATTGACCTTGTCTCTTGTCTCAAGGCTTCCCTCTGCACGGATTGACCTTGTCTCTTGTCCCACGGCTTCCCTCTGCACGGATTGACCTTGTCTCATCTTCCAAGGCTTCCCTCTGCATGGATTGACCTTGTCTCTTATTTTTAGGCTTCCCTCCGCACGGATTGACCTTGTCTCATCTTCCAAGGCTTCCCTCTGCATGGATTGATCTTGTCTCTTATTCCGAGGCTTCCCTCCGCACAGATTGACCTTGTCTCTTGTCCCAACGCTTCCCTCTGCACGGATTGACCTTGTCTCTTGTCCCGAGTGTTCCCTCTGCACGGATTGATCTTGTCTCTTGTCCCGAGGCTTCCTCTGCACGGATTGACCTTGTCTCTTGTTCCGAGGCTTCCCTCTGCATGGATTGACCTTGTCTCTTGTCCCAAGGCTTCCCTCTGCACAGATTGACCTTGTCTCTTGTCCCCAGTCTTCCCTCTGCACAGATTGACCTTGTCTCTTGTCCCAAGCTTCCCTCTGCACGGATTGACCTTGTCTCTTGTTCCGAGGCTTCACTCTGCACGGATTGACCTTGTCTCTTGTTCCGAGGCTTCCCTCTGCATTGATTGACCTTGTCTCTTGTCCCAAGGCTTCCCTCTGCACGGATTGACCTTGTCTCTTGTCTCAAGGCTTCCCTCTGCACGGACTGACCTTGTCTATTGTTCCAAGGCTTCCCTCTGCACGCATTGACCTTTTGTCTTGTCCCAAGCCTTGCCTCTGCACAGATTGACCTTGTCTCTTGTCTCAAGAATTCCCTCTGCACGGATTGACCTTGTCTCTTGTCCCCAGTCTTCCCTCCACACAGATTGACCTTGTCTCTTGTCTCAAGGCTTCCCTCTGCACAGATTGACCTTGTCTCTTGCCTCAAGGCTTCCTTCCACACAGATTGACCTTGTCTCTTGTCTCAAGGCTTCCCTCTGCACCGATTGACCTTGTCTCTTGTCCCAAGGCTTCCCTCTGCATGGATTGACCTTGTCTCTTGTCCCAAGGCTTCCCTCTGCACGGAATGACCTTGTCTCTTGTCCCAAGTCTTCCCTCTGCACGGATTGACCTTGTCTCTTGTCCCAAGGCTTCCCTCTGCACGGATTGACCTTGTCTCTTGTCCCAAGCCTTGCCTCTGCACAGATTGACCTTGTCTCTTGTTCGGAGGCTTCCCTCTGCACGGATTGACCGTGTCTCTTGTCCCAAGGCTTCCCTCTGCACGGATTGACCTTGTCTCTTATTCCGAGGCTTCCCTCTCTACGGATTGACCTTGTCTCTTGTCCCAAGGCTTCCTCTGCACAAGTTGACCTTGTCTCTTGTCTCAAGGCTTCCCTCTGCACGGATAGACCTTGTCTCTTGTTCTGAGGCTTCCTTCTGCACGGATTGACCTTGTCTCCTATTCCGAGGCTTCCCTCTGCATGGATTGACCTTGTCTCTTGTTCCGAGGCTTCCCTCTGCACGGATTGACCTTATCTCTTGTCTCAAGGCTTCCCTCTGCATGGATTGACCTTGTCTCTTGTCCAGAGGCTTCCTTCTTCACGGATTGACCTTGTCTCTTATTACGAGGCTTCCCTCTGCACGGATTCACCTTGTCTCTTGTCCAGAGGCTTCCCTCTGCTTGGATTGACCTTGTCTCTTGTCCCAATCTTCCCTCTGCAAGGATTGACCATGTCTCTTCTCCCAGGGCTGCCCTCTGCACGGATTGACCTTATGTCTTGTCTCAAGGCTTCCCTCTGCATGGATTGACCTTGTCTCATCTTCCGAGGCATCCCTCTGCACGGATTGACCTTGTCTCTTGTCCAAATGCTTCCCTCTGCACGGATTGACAATGTCTCTTGTTCCAAGGCTTCCCTCTGCACGGAATGACCTTGTCTCTTGTCTCGAGGCTTCCCTCTGCACGGATTGACCTTGTCTCTTGTCCCAACGTTTCCCTCTGCACGGATTGACCTTGTCTCTTGTCCCGAGGGATCCCTCTGCACGGATTGACCTTGTCTCTTGTCCCCAGTCTTCCCTCTGCACGGATTGACCTTGTCTCTTGTCCCACGGCTTCCCTCTGCACGGATTGACCTTGTCTCTTATTACGAGGCTTCCCTCTGCACGGATTGACCTTGTCTCTTGTCCAGAGGCTTCCTTCTTCACGGATTGACCTTGTCTCTTATTACGAGGCTTCCCTCTGCACGGATTCACCTTGTCTCTTGTCCCGAGGCTTTCCTCTGCTTGGATTGACCTTGTCTCTTGTCCCAATCTTCCCTCTGCAAGGATTGACCATGTCTCTTCTCCCAGGGCTGCCCTCTGCACGGATTGACCTTATGTCTTGTCTCAAGGCTTCCCTCTGCATGGATTGACCTTGTCTCATCTTCCGAGGCATCCCTCTGCACGGATTGACCTTGTCTCTTGTCCAAATGCTTCCCTCTGCACGGATTGACAATGTCTCTTGTTCCAAGGCTTCCCTCTGCACGGAATGACCTTGTCTCTTGTCCCGAGGGTTCCCTCTACACGGATTGACCTTGTCTCTTGTCCCGAGGCTTCCCTCTGCACGGATGGACCTTGTCTCTTGCCCCATGGCTTCCCGCTGCACGGATTGACCTTGTCTCTTGTCCCAAGGCTTCCCTCTGCACGGATTGAACTAGTCTCTTGTCCTAATGCTTCCCTCTGCACAGATTGAACTTGTCTCTTGTCCTAAGGCTTCCCTCTGCACGGATTGACCTTGTCTCTTGTCCCAAGGCTTCCCTCTACGCGGATTGACCTTGTCTCTTGTCCCAACGCTTCCCTCTGCACGGATTGACCTTGTCTCCTATTACGAGGCTTCCCTCTGGATGGATTGACCTTGTCTCTTGTCCCAAGCTTCCCTCTGCACGGATTGACCTTGTCTCATGTCTCAAGGCTTCCCTCTGCACGGATTGACCTTGTCTCTTGTCCAGAGGCTTCCCTCTGCACTGATTGACCTTGTCTCTTGTTCTAAGGCTTTCCTCTGCACAGATTGACCTTGTCTCTTGTCCAGAGGCTTCCTTCTGCACGGATTGACCTTGTCTCGTGTTCTAAGGCTTCCTTCTGCATGGATTGGCCTTGTCTCTTGTTCCGAGGCTTCCCTCTGCAGGGATTGACCTTGTCTCTTGTCCCAAGGCTTCCCTCTGCAACGGATTGACCTTGTCTCTTCTCCCGAGGCTTCCTCTGCACGGATTGACCTTGTCTCTTGTCTCAAGGCTTCCCTCTGCACGGATTGACCTTGTCTCTTGTCCCACGGCTTCCCTCTGCACGGATTGACCTTGTCTCATCTTCCAAGGCTTCCCTCTGCATGGATTGACCTTGTCTCTTATTTTTAGGCTTCCCTCCGCACGGATTGACCTTGTCTCATCTTCCAAGGCTTCCCTCTGTATGGATTGATCTTGTCTCTTATTCCGAGGCTTCCCTCCGCACAGATTGACCTTGTCTCTTGTCCCAACGCTTCCCTCTGCACGGATTGACCTTGTCTCTTGTCCCGAGTGTTCCCTCTGCACGGATTGATCTTGTCTCTTGTCCCGAGGCTTCCTCTGCACGGATTGACCTTGTCTCTTGTTCCGAGGCTTCCCTCTGCATGGATTGACCTTGTCTCTTGTCCCAAGGCTTCCCTCTGCACAGATTGACCTTGTCTCTTGTCCCCAGTCTTCCCTCTGCACGGATTGACCTTGTCTCTTGTCCCAAGCTTCCCTCTGCACGGATTGACCTTGTCTCTTGTTCCGAGGCTTCACTCTGCACGGATTGACCTTGTCTCTTGTTCCGAGGCTTCCCTCTGCATTGATTGACCTTGTCTCTTGTCCCAAGGCTTCCCTCTGCACGGATTGACCTTGTCTCTTGTCTCAAGGCTTCCCTCTGCACGGACTGACCTTGTCTATTGTTCCAAGGCTTCCCTCTGCATGCATTGACCTTTTGTCTTGTCCCAAGCCTTGCCTCTGCACAGATTGACCTTGTCTCTTGTCTCAAGAATTCCCTCTGCACGGATTGACCTTGTCTCTTGTCCCCAGTCTTCCTTCCACACAGATTGACCTTGTCTCTTGTCTCAAGGCTTCCCTCTGCACTGATTGACCTTGTCTCTTGTTCTAAAGCTTTCCTCTGCACAGATTGACCTTGTCTCTTGTCCAGAGGCTTCCTTCTGCACGGATTGACCTTGTCTCGTGTTCTAAGGCTTCCTTCTGCATGGATTGGCCTTGTCTCTTGTTCCGAGGCTTCCCTCTGCAGGGATTGACCTTGTCTCTTGTCCCAAGGCTTCCCTCTGCAACGGATTGACCTTGTCTCTTCTCCCGAGGCTTCCTCTGCACGGATTGACCTTGTCTCTTGTCTCAAGGCTTCCCTCTGCACGGATTGACCTTGTCTCTTGTCCCACGGCTTCCCTCTGCACGGATTGACCTTGTCTCATCTTCCAAGGCTTCCCTCTGCATGGATTGACCTTGTCTCTTATTTTTAGGCTTCCCTCCGCACGGATTGACCTTGTCTCATCTTCCAAGGCTTCCCTCTGCATGGATTGATCTTGTCTCTTATTCCGAGGCTTCCCTCCGCACAGATTGACCTTGTCTCTTGTCCCAACGCTTCCCTCTGCACGGATTGACCTTGTCTCTTGTCCCGAGTGTTCCCTCTGCACGGATTGATCTTGTCTCTTGTCCCGAGGCTTCCTCTGCACGGATTGACCTTGTCTCTTGTTCCGAGGCTTCCCTCTGCATGGATTGACCTTGTCTCTTGTCCCAAGGATTCCCTCTGCACAGATTGACCTTGTCTCTTGTCCCCAGTCTTCCCTCTGCACGGATTGACCTTGTCTCTTGTCCCAAGCTTCCCTCTGCACGGATTGACCTTGTCTCTTGTTCCGAGGCTTCACTCTGCACGGATTGACCTTGTCTCTTGTTCCGAGGCTTCCCTCTGCATTGATTGACCTTGTCTCTTGTCCCAAGGCTTCCCTCTGCACGGATTGACCTTGTCTCTTGTCTCAAGGCTTCCCTCTGCACGGACTGACCTTGTCTATTGTTCCAAGGCTTCCCTCTGCACGCATTGACCTTTTGTCTTGTCCCAAGCCTTGCCTCTGCACAGATTGACCTTGTCTCTTGTCTCAAGAATTCCCTCTGCACGGATTGACCTTGTCTCTTGTCCCCAGTCTTCCCTCCACACAGATTGACCTTGTCTCTTGTCTCAAGGCTTCCCTCTGAACAGATTGACCTTGTCTCTTGCCTCAAGGCTTCCCTCCACACAGATTGACCTTGTCTCTTGTCTCAAGGCTTCCCTCTGCACCGATTGACCTTGTCTCTTGTCCCAAGGCTTCCCTCTGCATGGATTGACCTTGTCTCTTGTCCCAAGGCTTCCCTCTGCACGGAATGACCTTGTCTCTTGTCCCAAGTCTTCCCTCTGCACGGATTGACCTTGTCTCTTGTCCCAAGCCTTGCCTCTGCACAGATTGACCTTGTCTCTTGTTCGGAGGCTTCCCTCTGCACGGATTGACCGTGTCTCTTGTCCCAAGGCTTCCCTCTGCACGGATTGACCTTGTCTCTTATTCCGAGGCTTCCCTCTCTACGGATTGACCTTGTCTCTTGTCCCAAGGCTTCCTCTGCACAAGTTGACCTTGTCTCTTGTCTCAAGGCTTCCCTCTGCACGGATTGACCTTGTCTCTTGTTCTGAGGCTTCCTTCTGCACGGATTGACCTTGTCTCCTATTCCGAGGCTTCCCTCTGCATGGATTGACCTTGTCTCTTGTTCCGAGGCTTCCCTCTGCACGGATTGACCTTATCTCTTGTCTCAAGGCTTCCCTCTGCATGGATTGACCTTGTCTCTTGTCTCGAGGCTTCCCTCTGCATGGATTGACCTTGTCTCTTGTCCCAACGCTTCCCTCTGCACGGATTGACCTTGTCTCTTGTCCCGAGGGATCCCTCTGCACGGATTGACCTTGTCTCTTGTCCCCAGTCTTCCCTCTGCACGGATTGACCTTGTCTCTTGTCCCACGGCTTCCCTCTGCACGGATTGACCTTGTCTCTTATTACGAGGCTTCCCTCTGCACAGATTGACCTTGTCTCTTGTCCCAACGCTTCCCTCTGCACGGATTGACCTTGTCTCTTGTCCCAAGGCTTCCCTCTGCACGGATTGACCTTGTCTCTTGTTCTGAGGCTTCCTCTGCACGGATTGACCTTGTGTCTTGTCCCAAGCTTTCTTCTGCATGGATTGATCTTATCTCTTGTTCCAAGGCTTCCTTCTGCATGGATTGACCTTGTCTCTTGTCCCGAGGCTTCCGTCTGCACGGATTGACCTTGTCTCTTGTCCCAAGGCTTCCTCTGCACGGAGTGACCTTGTCTCTTGTCCTGAGGCTTCCTTCTGCCTGGATTGTCCTTGTCTCTTGTCTCAAGGCTTCCCTCTGCACGGATTGACCTTGTCTCTTGTCCCAAGGCTTCCCTCTGCATGGATTGACCTTGTCTCTTGTTCCAAGGCTTCCCTCTGCACGGATTGACCTTGTCTCTTGTCCCCAGGCTTCCCTCTGCACGGATTGACCTTGTCTCTTGTCCCGAGGCTTCCCTCTGCACGGATTGACCTTGTCTCTTGTCCCGAGGCTTCCTCTGCACGGATTGACCTTGTCTCTTGTCCCAAGGCTTCCGTCTGCACGGATTGGCCTTGTCTCTTGTCTCAAGGCTTCCCTCTGCACGGATTGACCTTGTCTCTTGTCCCCAGTCTTCCCTCTGCACGGATTGACCTTGTCTCTTGTTCCAAGGCTTCCCTCTGCACAGATTGACCTTGTCTCTTGTTCCAAGGCTTCCCTCTGCACTGATTGACCTTGTCTCTTGTCCTGAGGCTTCCCTCTTCACTGATTGACCTTGTCTCTTGTTCCAAGGCTTCCCTCTGCACGGATTGACCTTGTCTCTTGCTCCAAGGCTTCCCTCTGCACAGATTGACCTTGTCTCTTGTTCCAAGGCTTCCCTCTGCACTGATTGACCTTGTCTCTTGTTCCAAGGCTTCCCTCTGCACGGATTGACCTTGTCTCTTGTCCCGAGGCTTCCCTCTGCATGCATTGACCTTGTCTCTTGTCTCAAGGCTTCCCTCTTCACGGATTGACCTTGTCTCTTGTTCCGAGGCTTCCCTCTGCACGGATTGACCTTGTCTCTTGTCCCAAGGCTTCCTGCTGCACGGATTGATCTTGTCTCTTGTCCCAACGCTTCCCTCTGCACGAATTGACCTTGTCTCTTGTCCCAAGGCTTCCCTCTGCACGGATTGACCTTGTCTCTTGTTCTAAGGCTTCCTCTGCACGGATTGACCTTGTGTCTTGTCCCAAGCTTTCTTCTGCATGGATTGATCTTATCTCTTGTTCCAAGGCTTCCTTCTGCATGGATTGACCTTGTCTCTTGTCCCGAGGCTTCCGTCTGCACGGATTGACCTTGTCTCTTGTCCCAAGGCTTCCTCTGCACGGAGTGACCTTGTCTCTTGTCCTGAGGCTTCCTTCTGCCTGGATTGTCCTTGTCTCTTGTCTCAAGGCTTCCCTCTGCACGGATTGACCTTGTCTCTTGTCCCAAGGCTTCCCTCTGCATGGATTGACCTTGTCTCTTGTTCCAAGGCTTCCCTCTGCACGGATTGACCTTGTCTCTTGTCCCCAGGCTTCCCTCTGCACGGATTGACCTTGTCTCTTGTCTCAAGGCTTCCCTCTGCATGGATTGACCTTGTCTTTTGTCCCGAGGCTTCCTCTGCACGAATTGACCTTGTCTCTTGTTCCAAGGCTTCCGTCTGCACGGATTGGCCTTGTCTCTTGTCTCAAGGCTTCCCTCTGCACGGATTGACCTTGTCTCTTGTCCCCAGGCTTCCCTCTGCACGGATTGACCTTGTCTCTTGTTCCAAGGCTTCCCTCTGCACAGATTGACCTTGTCTCTTGTTCCAAGGCTTCCCTCTGCACTGATTGACCTTGTCTCTTGTCCCGAGGCTTCCCTCTGCACTGATTGACCTTGTCTCTTGTTCCAATGCTTCCCTCTGCACGGATTGACCTTGTCTCTTGCTCCAAGGCTTCCCTCTGCACAGATTGACCTTGTCTCTTGTTCCAAGGCTTCCCTCTGCACTGATTGACCTTGTCTCTTGTTCCAAGGCTTCCCTCTGCACGGATTGACCTTGTCTCTTGTCCCGAGGCTTCCCTCTGCATGCATTGACCTTGTCTCTTGTCTCAAGGCTTCCCTCTTCACGGATTGACCTTGTCTCTTGTTCCGAGGCTTCCCTCTGCACGGATTGACCTTGTCTCTTGTCCCAAGGCTTCCCGCTGCACGGATTGATCTTGTCTCTTGTCCCCAGGCTTCCCTCCGCACGGATTGTCTGTGTCTCTTTTCCCCAGTCTTCCCCCAGGGTTGACCTTGTCTCTTGTTCACTAGTCTTCCTCCGGGTAGATCCTAGCTCTTGTCCCCAGTCTCATTCTGGGGTTGATCTGGTCTTGTGTCCCCAGTCTTCACCCCAGGGTTGATCTTGTCTCTTGTCCCCAGTCTTCCCTCCAGGGTTGACCTTGTCTCTTGTTCACTAGTTTTCCTCCAGGTAGATCCTATCTCTTCTCCCCAGTCTCTCTCTGGGGTTTATCTTGGCTTTTGTCTCCCGTCTCCCCTCCTGGATTGATCTCATCCACTCCTCTCGGGTTGATCTAAGCACTTGTCACCAGTCCCCCCTCCCAGGTTGATCTTGGCCCTTATCTCCAGCCTCGTCTCCGGGGTTAATCTTAGTTCTTGTACCCAGTCTGCCCTCCCAGGTAGTTCTCAGCTCCCCCTCTGAGTTTGATCTTGGCTCTTGTTTCCAGTCTCCCTCCGGGGATGATCTGATCTGTTATCCCCAGTCTTACCCCCAGGGTTGATCTTGTCTCTTGCCCAAGGCTTCTCTCCAGGGTTGTTCTTGTCTCTTATCCACCAGTCTGTCCTCCCAGGTAGATCTCAGCTCTTGCCCCTAGTCACCCTCTGAGTTTGATGTTGGCTTTTGTTTTCAGTCTCCCTCCGGGGATGATCTGATCTGTTATCCCCAGTCTTCACCCCAGGGTTGATCTTGTCTCTTGTCCACCAGTCTTCCTCCGGGTAGATGTCAGCTCTTGTCCCCAGTCTCACTCTGGGGTTGATCTTGGCTTTTGTCTCCAGTCTCCCCTCCTGGATTGATCTCATCCACTCCTCTCGTGTTGATCTAAGCACTTGTCACCAGTCTCACCTCCCAGGTTGATCTTGGCTCTTCTCCCCAGCCTCATCTCTGGTGTTAATCTCAGTTATTGTCCCCAGTCTGCCCTCCTGGGTAGATCTCAGCTCTTGCCCCTAGTTACCCTCTGAGTTTGATCTTGGCTTTTGTTTCCAGTCTCCCTCTGGGGATGATCTGATCTGTTATTCCCAGCCTTCCCCCCAGGGTTGATCTTGGTTCTTATCCCAAGGCTTCTCTCCAAGGGTGATCTTGTCTCTTGTCCACCACTCTTCCTCCGGGTAGATCTCAGCTCTTTCCCCTAGTTACCCTCTGAGTTTGATCTTGGCTTTTGTTTCCAGTCTCCCTCTGTGGATGATCTGATCTGTTATTCCCAGTCTTCCGCCCAGGGTTGATCTTGTCTCTTGCACCAAGGCTTCTCTCCAGGGGTGATCTTGTCTCTTGTCCACCAGTCTTCCTCCGGGTAGATCTCAGCTCTTGTCCCCATTCCACTCTGGGGTTGATCTTGGCTTTTGTCTCCAGTCTCTCCTGCTGGGCTGATATCAGCTCGTCCCCAGTCACTCCTCCCATGTTAATCTCAACTCTTGTCACCAGGCTTCCCTCCTGGGTTGATCTCAGCTCTGTTCATGGTCTCCCCTCTTGGGTTGACCTTAACTCTTGTCCTTAGTTCCCCTCCTGGGTTAATCTTGGCTCTTGTCAACTCCACAGTCTCCCCTTCTGGATTGATCTAAGCTTTTGTCTCGGGTCTTCCCTCCCGGGTGGATCTTATTTCTTGTCCATCAGGCTTCCCTCTCTGGTTGACCTCAGTTCTTGTCCCCTTTCGCCCTCCCAGGCTTTAGCTTTTGTTCCCAATAACTCCTCCTAGGACGATCATGGCGCTTGTCCCCAGTCTCCCTCCTCGGTTATCTGAGCTCTTGTGCCCAGTCTACCCTCCCAGGTTGATCTTGGTTCTTGTTCTCTGTCTACCCTCTCCTGTTGATCTTAGCTCTTGTCCTCAGTCTTCATTCCTGGGTAGATCGCAGCTTTTGTCCCCAGTCTCCCCTCCCACAGTGATCTTGGTTCTTGTCCCAGACTTCCCTCTCTTGTCCCAGGTCTCCCCTCCTGGGTTGATCTTGGTTCTTGTCCACAATCTCCCCTCCCAAACTGATCCTAGCTCATGTTCACAGTCTCCCCTCCTGGGTTGACCTTAGCTCTTGTCCTTAGTCTCTCCTCCCGGGTTAATCTTGACTCTTGTCAGCTCCCCTTCTGGACTTGTCTAAACTCTTGTCCCCAGTATTTCCTCTCAGGATGTAAGCCCTTTTCCCCAGTCTCTCCTACTGGATTAATCTAGGTTCTTGTCAACTCCAGTCCCCCATTCTGGATTGATCTAAGCTCTTGTCCCCAGTCTTTCCTCTCAGGATGATCTAAGCTCTTGTCCCCAGTCTTTCCTCTCAGGATGATCTAAGCTCTTGTCCTCAGTCTTTCATCTAAGGATGATCTAAGCTCTTCTCCCCAGTCTTTCCTTTCAGGGTGATCTAAGCTCTTCTCCCCAGTCTTTCCTTTCAGGGTGATCTAAGCTCTTGTCCCCAGTCTTTCATCTCAGGATGATCTAAACTCTTGTCCCCAGTCTTTCCTTTCAGGGTGATCTAAGCTCTTGTCCCCAGTCTTTCCTTTCAGGATGATCTAAGCTCTTGTCCTCAGTCTTTCATCTCAGGATGATCTAAGCTTTTGTCCCCCAGTCTTTCCTTTCAGGATGATCGAAGCTCTTGCCCCCAGTCTTTCATCTCAGAATGATCTAAGCTCTTGTCCCCCAGTCTTTCCTTTCAGGATGATCAAAGCTCTTGCCCCCAGTCTTTCCTTTCAGGATGATCTAAGCTCTTGTCCCCCAGTCTTTCCTTTCAGGATGATCGAAGCTCTTGCCCCCAGTCTTTCCTTTCAGGATGATCTAAGCTCTTGTCCCCAGTCTTTCCTCTCAGGATGATCTAAGCTCTTGTCCTCAGTCTTTCATCTCAGGATGATCTAAGCTCCTGCCCCCAGTCTTTCATCTCAGGATGATCTAAGCTCTTGTCCCCAGTCTTTCCTCTCAGGATGATCTAAGCTCTTGTCCTCAGTCTTTCATCTCAGGATGATCTAAGCTCTTGTCCCCAGTCTTTTATCTCAGGATGATCTAAGCTCTTGTCCCCAGTCTTTCCTTTCAGGATGATCTAAGCTCTTGTCCCCAGTCTTTCCTCTCAGGATGATCTAAGCTCTTGTCCTCAGTCTTTCATCTCAGGATGATCTAAGCTATTGTCCCCAGTCTTTCCTTTCAGGGTGATCTAAGGTCTTGTCCCCAGTCTTTCCTCTCAGGATGATCTAAGCTCTTGTCCCCAGTCTTTCCTCTCAGGATGATCTAAGCTCTTGTCCTCATTCTTTCATCTCAGGATGATCTAAGCTCTTGTCCCCAGTCTTTCCTCTCAGGATGATCGAAGCTCTTGCCCCCAGTCTTTCCTTTCAGGATGATCTAAGCTCTTGTCCCCAGTATTTCCTTTCAGGATGATCTAAGCTCTTGACCCCAGTCTTTCCTTTCAGGATGATCTAAGCTCTTGTCCCCAGTCTTTCCTCTCAGGATGATCTAAGCTCTTGTCCTCAGTCTTTCATCTCAGGATAATCTAAGCTAATGTCCCCAGTCTTTCCTTTCAGGGTGATCTAAGGTCTTGTCCCCAGTCTTTCCTCTCAGGATGATCTAAGCTCTTGTCCCCAGTCTTTCCTCTCAGGATGATCTAAGCTCTTGTCCTCATTCTTTCATCTCAGGATGATCTAAGCTCTTGTCCCCAGTCTTTCCTCTCAGGATGATCGAAGCTCTTGCCCCCAGTCTTTCCTTTCAGGATGATCTAAGCTCTTGTCCCCAGTATTTCCTTTCAGGATGATCTAAGCTCTTGTCCCCAGTTTTTCCTCTCAGAATCATCTAAGCTCTTGCCCCCAGTATTTCCTTTCAGGATGATCTAAGCTCTTGTCCCCAGTATTTCCTTTCAGGATGATCTAAGCTCTTGCCCCCAGTCTTTCCTTTCAGGATGATCGAAGCTCTTGTCCTCAGTCTTTCATCTCAGGATGATCTAAGCTCTTGCCCCCAGTTTTTCCTCTCAGGATGAGCTAAGCTTTTGTCCCCAGTCTTTCCTTTCAGGATGATCTAAGCTCTTGTCCCCAGTTTTTCCTTTCAGGATGATCTAAGCTCTTGCCCCCAGTCTTTCCTTTCAGGATGATCGAAGCTCTTGTCCTCAGTCTTTCATCTCAGGATGATCTAAGCTCTTGCCCCCAGTTTTTCCTCTCAGGATGAGCTAAGCTTTTGTCCCCAGTCTTTCCTTTCAGGATGATCTAAGCTCTTGTCCCCAGTTTTTCCTCTCAGAATGATCTAAGCTCTTGCCCCCAGTATTTCCTTTCAGGATGATCTAAGCTCTTGTCCCCAGTATTTCCTTTCAGGATGGTCTAAGCTCTTGCCCCCAGTCTTTCCTTTCAGGATGATCGAAGCTCTTGTCCTCAGTCTTACTTCTCAGAATGATCTAAGCTTTTGTCCCCAGTCTTTCCTTTCAGGATGATCTAAGCTCTTGTCCCCAGTCTTTCCTCTCAGGATGATCTAAGCTCTTTCCCCAGTCTTTCCTTTCAGGATGATCGAAGCTCTTGTCCTCAGTCTTTCATCTCAGGATGATCTAAGCTCTTGTCCCCAGTCTTTCCTCTCAGGATGATCTAAGCTCTTTCCCCAGTCTTTCCTTTCAGGATGATCTAAGCTCTTGTCCCCAGTTTTTCCTCTCAGAATGATCTAAGCTCTTGCCCCCAGTATTTCCTTTCAGGATGATCTAAGCTCTTGTCCCCAGTATTTCCTTTCAGGATGATCTAAGCTCTTGCCCCCAGTCTTTCCTTTCAGGATGATCGAAGCTCTTGTCCTCAGTCTTTCATCTCAGGATGATCTAAGCTCTTGCCCCCAGTTTTTCCTCTCAGGATGAGCTAAGCTTTTGTCCCCAGTCTTTCCTTTCAGGATGATCTAAGCTCTTGTCCTCAGTCTTTCCTCTCAGGCAGGGACATCTTAAGGGTTTTTGGGGGCCCTTGGCCAAACACATTTTTGGGGCCCCTCTTAGAATAGCTTTGAATTTATGATCCAATTTCAGCTCTTTCATGCACCCTTTGGCCAGGTCACTGACAGTGCACTCGTCCAAATTCTAAATGTGTTTACATCTAATATTCAGAGATAGTGATGTGTGTTTTCAATATTGTAACACACCAGCAGGTCACTAATATTACTGCAAATAATCTCGGTGACACTCTCCCATTTTTCATTTCCGAGGGCCTGTTTTGATCTAAAGGAAACTTTTTATGGACGTTGCAGGAAACATAAACACAGCATTTCTCTACAAAATGTCTGTAATGGACTCTCATATATAACTCACATTATAATAAATTAAAGGAAAACGGTATTTGAAACAATCTGTTTAAGATTTATTCAGTGTCACCAGGGCAAGACTCTCTACAGAACAGAGCTGGCTGTAGCAGGGGGCCCCTGAAAGGCTGGGGCCCTGGGCCAGAGCCCACTTTGCCCATGCTTTAAAACGCCTCTGCTCTCAGGATGAGCTAAGCTCTTGTCCCCAGTCTTTCCTCTCAGGATGAGCTAAGCTCTTGTCCCCAGTCTTTCCTCTCAGGATGATCTAAGCTCTTGTCCTCGGTCTTTCCTCTTAGGGTGATCTAAGCCCTTGTCCTAGTCTCTCCTCCTGGATTAATCTTAGCTCTTGTCAGTCCACTGTCTCACCTTCGGGATTGATCTAAACTCTTGTCCCCAGGCTTTCCTCTCAGGATGATCTAAGCACTTGTCCCTAGTCTCTTCTCCCAGGTTATTCTTGGCTCTTGTCCCCAATCTCCCTCCTGGCCTTTTGCTCTTTGCAGTCCGGGTTTCTGCTGGTAAGAAGCAGGAAAACAAATTAAGCGGATATGTATACCACATTGTGACAGTCATATTTGATGGTTTCTGGTGCCCCCAAAACTAGTTCTTGCTCCCTTTCTGACAGAGTTGGATTAAGTTCATACAGAGACTCAGGTTTTGAAAACCTGTTTGTATTGGGATCTGTTATCTGGGGCATCATTCAATGTGGCGACTTCTCTTTCCATGGTATCATTTGAATTTCTTGATGGCCCAATTGCATACTTTTCTAAAATCATCCGGGTCCAGCTGTGGCCCCAGATAGCACATGGAGACAACCATGTGTAGGCACTGGGGGCCATATGTAGGTAATCTGGAAATACCGATTCCTAATTACCGAATTTTACCGAATCGGTATTTATGAATCGGTATTCCCGATGTACGTAAATATTCGGTAAATAATACCGAATCGGTAAAATCGGTAAATATTTACCGAATCCACAATACCGATCGGTTTTCCGAATCGGTAAATACCGAATCTGTAAATACCGAATCGGTAAATACAGATTCGGCAATTCAAAAAAACAGCAATTGAGGAATCAGCCAATCCTGTGCAACCACCACCCCTCCCAACCAGGAAGTGGCCTCACCCAGGCAGGTGCACACAATCAGAAACTTCTGGAGAGGCTGGGAGTGCAGAGGAGAGCAACAGAGCCACTGCCTGAACCTCGCCTGCAAATCTTGCACAATGGACACCCAGGACACAGAAAGAGAAGGAGGGGAAAGGAAGAGGAAACTGAAATTCAGTCAGAGGGAACTGCAGGTCCTTGTGGAGGAGGTAGTGAAGCAAAATGCAAAGCTGTTTGGAAAGCAGTCCCTGCAAGTTGCAGAGTCAGTGAAAAGGAGAATCTGGCTTGAAATCCAGTCACAGGTGAATGCCATTGGAGTGACCCCCGGGACATTGATGTGCTCAAGAAGCGGTGGTATGACATCAGGAGCATCACCAAGAAGAAGATGGCAGATCTCAAGAAACAAGCCAGGCTGACAGGAGGAGGAAGGAACAGGGCACCTGCCCTGACTGAACTTGAGCGGCTCGTGGAGTCCACGATAGAGCCAGAAAGTGTCTGTGGGATCGGGGATGCAGACAGCTCTGCCAGGGCTGCTTCCAAACAAGGTAAGAAGCATGCACAGCATTGTGCCCCCTTCCCCTATCCCAAATCCCCCATTGGGCTCTGTGAATCCCACTCCAGAACCGATTTCAGTGCAAACCAGCAATGCATTATGGGAGATGTAGTCAGTGAAACCCCTATCATGACAGGAATCGCACTGAACAACAAGGCATGTGACACACATCAGCGATAAGCAGGCAGAAGACAATGAGATAGTGTGGCAGAAATGTATATTTATTCTTGCTATGCAGGGCTGCAGGTACACTGAGCTAATGTACAATTTCTGTCCACAGGCGAGACATCGCGCAGGACTCCTCAGGACAAGGGAGAGAGGGCACCCCGGAAGGACATCACTGAGAAGGCCAGTACGAGTGCAGGGCACACACCACCACCACAGTCAGCCTCACCACCACAGCTAGCCTCGCCACTACTGCTAGCCTCACCACCACAGCTAGCCTCGCCACTACTGCTAGCCTCACCAGCATCAACACCACCTGCAGTGCTGAGACCTAGGAGGCGTGCTGTTGCCAGACTGATGGAGTTTGAGTCCTCCTCAGAAGACTCGAGGGGAGGAAACATCCACTGTGCCAGTGGATGGTAGCAATGCTGGAGTGCTGTCCACCACTGAGGGAGCACACACAGGTGCCAGACGCCGCCGCAGGGCTCGTGTGAGCAGTCCACCTCCACAGGGTGAGAGCCATGGTGTCTTCGGAGGGCTGGAGGCAAGCATGGTGAAGGTGCAGCGCCTACAAGGAAAGGCAATACAGTCAGTCCAGCGACAAATGAGGCGCCTCAATGACAACATGACCAACATTGACAAGGGCATAGGCACAATGGCTGAGGGCATGAAGGAGATGGCTGCAGGCATGCGGGACATGTCCCAGTCTGTGATGCTACTGTGCAGCAAAATGGATGTGGACAGAGTTACACGGCGCAGGAGAGGCAGAAAATGGAGCAACATACAAGGGCAGTGAACCGCCTAGCAACTGCCACTTCTCTGCTCTGCAGGCGCTCCGTGGCCATGCAGGAGGGCCTGGCGCACTGCAGCACTGATGTCACTAGGGGGCTGGTAAAGGTGACCACTGCTCTTGAGGTGCTGCTGACAAGTCAGTCTGCCCCTACTGGTGCTGTGGAAGTTGGGGACAGCGAGGACACGACCAGTCGGAGCAGCATTACCCCCTGTAACAGACACCCGGAGGAGCAGCAGACGGCATGGGGCTGCCACTGGTTCCACAGCCAGTGAGGACAGTCACTTAATGGCATCCAGTACTGTTGTGCGTGGCCGCAGACGCTGATGCAGCCCACACTAACAGGACAGAATTGGGTGAAGTAACCCATGACTCCCTACTATGGATGTCAGAAATTGGAATGCCAAGTTTGGCCGTTTGTGTTGTGGCGTAGTGCCCAGAAATTAAAACTACGTCATTACATACAACAACTGGCTGTGTCTCCTTACTTACTTAAAAATAGTTGCATGTGATCTCTGCCCGTCTCTGTCTCCCATCTGTTGCTGGTGGCACTCCTGCTGCGTTGGGCTCTGGCTGTGCTAATTCATCATCATTGTCCTCAAAATCAGTTAATTCCACTTCTGTACCTTTCTTTGTGGCAAGGTTGTGCAGCATTGCACAAGTTGCAATGATTTTGCAGCAGATGATGGGTGTGTACTGACGTGCGCCTCCGCTTTTGTGGAGGCAGCGGAACCTGCTTTTCAATAGTCCAAACGTGCGCTCCACAACGTTGCGTGTTGATTTGTGTGCCACATTGTATCGTCTCTCACTCAGGGTTGATGGGTTTAGGTAGGGAGTGAGGATAAATGACCGGACGGCATATGCACTATCGCCTAGGTGAGGAAGAGAGTGCCATTAGTCACATACACCAATACACATTGATCGGCAGTAAGTATGGGTGAGTGTCACAGTGATTTACCTAGCAGGTATCCTTCTGCAAATTCTCCCGCAGCCAGGCGTGTGTAGATCCCACTGTTCTGGAAGATGTATGAGTCGTGGGTGCTCCCAGGAAATTTGGCCACGATGTCAGTGATAATGTTGGCAGCATCGCAGATTACCTGCACATTTATGGAGTGGGTGGACTTTCTGTTCCTGTAGATATGCTCAGTGGCTGCTGGTGGGCAGATTGGAATGTGTGTGCCATCAATACAGCCTATGACATGCGGGAACTGTGCCATCTGGTAAAAGTCTGTCTTGGTTTTGAGCAGTTCCGCATGTGTGTTTGGGAAGCTAATGTAGTGGTGCATTCTCTGCATCATGGCATCCAGGAACTTTCTGAAGAAGCGGGACAGGCAACTCTGAGACACCCCGCCTACCGCAGCTATCACCCCCTGGTAACTGCCAGATGCGAGTAGATGTAGGCTACAGAGCACCTGCACATGTGGTGGTATGGTGTGCGCCCTTGGTGTTGGGTGCTCCAGGAGTGGGTGCAAGTCCCTTATCAAGTCCAGGATGGTGTGGGGGTGTAGCCTGTACCTTTCATGGATCTCAGCCTCAGTTTGTTGGAAGATTGTGATGCGCTGTCTGTAAATGCGCTCCTCCCTTCTCCAGATCCTCACTCCTGCTGCCTGTAGACGTAGCCGCCTTGCAATCACATAGAATGCCGCCATAGTGATCACACTGTTGCATTTTGGGATTGCTTATATTCGCTGTAGATGATTACCACCTGCTTTCAGTCAGTGTTAATTACCGACTCTTAAATACCGAATTTCATGTAATTCGGTATTACCGAATTTACCTACATCTCTTTTTTCGTTTTTACCGATTCTTATTTACCGATTCGGCAAATAAGGATTCGGTGATTTCGAATAGGTATTTTTGAATTCGGTAATGATGAATCGGTATTTACCGATTCATAATTACCGATTCCTTCTTTTTGGCCTCCTACATCTCAATCGCCTAAATACCGGTCGGTAACGGGAGATTTACCGAATTTC
Organism: Calotriton arnoldi; assembly: GCA_963921515.1. Classification (NCBI taxonomy): domain Eukaryota; kingdom Metazoa; phylum Chordata; class Amphibia; order Caudata; family Salamandridae; genus Calotriton; species Calotriton arnoldi. The sequence continues at coordinate 76,936 of CAWUFW010017397.1, forward strand.
GGCCGTTACCGACCGGTATTTAGCTACCTACATATGGCCCTGGATGTTTTACTACATGCTCTGGGTAAGGCAAAAGCAGCTTTCATTGGTGACACTTTTCCGCGGCCTAGATAAATTTCGAAGGAAATAAAAAAAACAAAATTTCGAAGTTGTAGTTTGAAAAGCAAAAAGCTTAGAAAAAAGCAGGAACCCCAAAAAGTTTGAAATTTCTGAAATATATTTAAATTGAGGGTAAACTTTAAAGGAAGGTTAACCATAAAAGTTTGAGTAATGTTAGGGGATGGTCAGGGAGGTAGGGGTACAGTTTATGACAGGGTAAAGATTAGGCTTAGCTCGAGGTTTGGGTCTACGGCGGGGTTTAAGGAAGACACAGAGTAAAGTTTAGGCTTAGTTTTGTGGACACATCAAGACAGCATTACGCTCAGGGATGGGGTTAGCTCTAAGGTTAGGGGCTACAGATTAGTACTAGTGCACTCAACATTATAGGGTAAGACATGAGGTTTGCAGTAGGTTTGGGGTGACGGTTAGGGTACATAACTGAATGGTAGGACACCATGAACAACAGTCATAATGTGATGTATGGGGGGAAAAAACAAATGTTCAACTTTCAAATTGGTTCCTGTTTACACAGAAAGCAAATGACATGCTTTATTGTATTGCATTGTATTGTAATTGCATTTTATATAGCGCTTACTACTCCTGACGAGGCGTGGAAGCGCTTTTTCAGCGAGTAGCACGCTACTCCGGGACCCATAAAGGATTAGTGTTGAATTAGAATAGTGAAATATGAAAGTAATTTAAGTGGTGGATAGGTTAGTCAGTTATTTGGATTCGGAAGGATAGCAGAAGGATAGAAGAGGAAAAAAAGGTTTGTATTTATATAGCGCTTGTTACCCATGATGGGTAACAAGCCTGACTCCGGAAACTCATAAAGGATTAGTGGTGAATTAGTATGGTGAAATATGAAAGTAATTTGAGTGGTGGATTTTATGGTTCTCAGTTTTTGATTAAAACTTCAGACTGCACCTGCTAGTGCCCCACACAGGCCTGTAGGCTCAGATGCTGTGTAAAGGACAGATCTCACACCACGGATGGCTACAGGTGGCACTTGCTCAGTGCCCCCCACACAGGGCACGCTCTGTGTTGCTCTCTACCCTGTGTGCTATTTCTCACTTCTTTATCGTTTCTTACCTTCTGCTTTTTTACTGATGCTGTAGAGCATTGCCAAAAAGCATTGCAAAGCCAATAGGTCCCAAAGGCAAGGCCTATTGGATTTGCCAATGCTTGTTTACTATCTCTCTTTCCCTCTAATCTTCCTAATTTTGGGAGGATTTGTTCATTGCTCATGTCCCGCCCCCTACCTCTCATCTGCTTCTTCAGAACAATATAAAATGTTGACTTTTGTTTGTCACAAAAGAGTGTCAGCATCAGGCTTCTACCACATTGTATAATAGACAGACATCAATCAATCAATCAATCAGGGATTTGTGAAGCGCACTACTCACACGCGAGGGTCTCAAGGCGCTGGGGGGGGGGGGGTTACATGCAGCTTCGTCTCATCCGAAGAGCCAGGTCTTGAGGCTCTTCCTGAAGGCTTGCAGTGTGGGGGTTCATCTGATGCTGAGGAGGAGTTTGTTCCAGGTCTTGGCCGTGATGTAGGAGAAGGATCGCTCCCCGCTCTGGCTCTGCGGTTGCGTGGGATTTCGACTAGGGCAAGTTCTGCGGATTGGAGACATCTCCTGAGTGCGTAGAAGCAGATTCTTTCGTTGAGGTATTGGGGTCCGATGTTGTGGAGGGATTTGTAGGCGTGAGTGAGGAGCTTGAAGGTCACTCTCTTTTCGACAGGGAGCCAGTGGAGTTCTCGTAGGTGTTGGGTGATGTGGTGTTGTCGTGGGATGCCGAGGACAAGTCTGGCTGCGGCGTTCTGGATTGTCTGGAGTTTGAGGAGTAGAGATTTGTTTATTCCGGCGTAGAGGGCGTTCCCATAGTCCAGTCTGCTGGTTATGAGTGCATGGGTGAAGATCCTTATGGATTCGGGGGGGATCCTTTTGAAAGTCTTGCAGAGGATGCGGAGGGTGTTGAAGCATGTGGAGGATACGGCGTTGATCTGTCGGTGCATGGTGAGGGAGGAGTTGAGAATGATGCCGAGGTTGCGAGCGTGGTCTGTGGGTGTGGGAGGTTCACCGAGGGAGGTGGGCCACCAGGTGTTGTCCCATGCAGAGGGGGTGGATCCGAGGATGAGGACTTCCGTTTTCTCTGAGTTGAGCTTAAGGCAGCGGTTGCTCATCCAGGAGGCGACGTCTTTCATATCTTCCTGGAAGCTGTGTCTGTTGATGTTGGGTTCGTTGGTGAGGGAGAGGATGAGCTGGGTGTCGTCGGCGTATGATACTATGCTGAGTCCATGTTTTCTGACGATGGTGGCGAGAGGGGCCATGTAGATGTTGAAGAGCGTGGGGCTGAGTGAGTATTCTTGGGGTACTCCGCAGCTGAACTCTGTGGGTTCGGAGAGGAAGGGTGGGAGTCTGATTCTTTGGGTTCGGCCAGAGGAGGAAGGAGCGAATCCAGTCGAGGGTGGTTCCCCGGATGCCGGCGTAGTGGAGTCTGGTGGTTAGTGTGCGGTGGTAGACGGTGTTGAAGGCTGCCGAGAGGTCTAGTAGATGAGGGCTGCCATGTGGCCCTGGTCCAGGAGGGTGCGGATGTCATCCGTGGTGGCTAGGAGGGTGGTCTCGGTGCTGTGGTTGTTGCGGAATCCGGATTGGGAGGAATCGAGGATCGAGTTGGCTTCTATGAAGTTAGTGAGCTGGTTGTTGACGATCTTTTCGGTGACTTTGGCTGCGAAGGGGAGGAGAGAGATGGGTCGGTAGTTCTTCAGGTTTGTCGGTATGCTGTGGGCTTCTTGAGGAGGGGCTTGACCTCTGCGCATTTCCAGTCGTTGGGAAAAGTGGCAGTTTCGAGGGAGCAGTTGATGGTACGTCATATTTCGGGTGCAATGGTGGAGGCGGTTCTGTGGAAGATGTGGGGCGGGCAGGGGTCGGTGGGTGCTCCTGAGTGTATACTTCTCATGGTCTTGGTGGTGTCTTCTGTGGTGACAGGGGTCCAGGCGGTGATGGAAGGTTGGGTTGCGTTGTCGGTTGGAGGTGTAGGGTCGGTGCCTAGGTTCTGCTCATCGAAGTTGCTGTAGATAGTTCTGATCTTGAGCTGGAAGTAGGAGCCGAGTTTGTTGCAGAGGTCCTGGGAGAGTGGGATGTCTGAGAATTCGCTGGGGGGTTAGTGAATTCTTGTATGATGCTGAAGAGTTCCTTAGAGTTGCAGGAGTTGGTGAGTATTCTGTTCTGGATGAAGTTCTTCTTCATGGTTCTGATGAGTTGGTGGTGTTCTGTCATGGCGGTCTTGTAGGCGGAGTGTGCTTCGAGGGTTTTGTTGGTCCTCCAAGCTTTCTCGAGTCGTCGGCAAGTGCGCTTGGATTCTCCGAGGTCGGTGGTGAACCAGGTGGCTTTCATGGTGCGCTGTCTGTCGGAGTTCCGGAGAGGGGCGAGAGTGTCTGCGCAGTCGGTGATCCATCTGTGGAGTGCGTTGGCCGCGGAGTTGGCATCAGTTGTGGTGGGGGAGGAGCGCGGTTGAGGGCGGAGTTGAGGTGCTCCTCGTGATTTTGCTCCATTTCCTGCGCGGGGGGCGAGGTGTGGGCCTGTGTGCAGTAGGCTTGGCGAAGGAGAAATGGACGCAGTGGTGGTCCGTCCAGATGGATTGTGTGGTGTGGCTGAAGCGAATGTTGTGTCCTCCAGCGAAGATGGGGTCGAGGGTATGTCCTGCCTTGTGGGTGGGGTGGTGACAAGCTGTCTCAGTCCGATGTTGGCGTGGGTGTCTAGGAGGGCAGTGGAGTTGGGGTCGCTGGGGTTGTCGAGGTGGAAGTTCAGGTCCCGAGGATTCCGTAGTCCGTGGATGCGATGGAGTGGGGTGCGATGAAGTCTGCGATGGTAATGGTGAACGTGGCGCGTGGTCCGTGAGGCCTGTAGGTGAGGGTGCCACGTAGAGTCATTCTGGGGTTGATCTGGATCTGGAAATGCAGGTGTTCCATGGGGACGTGGAGTCGTTCGTGCTGGATGTGGTGAGTCGGAGGGAGTTTTTGTGTATGATGGCGAGTAAGTCTCCAGGGTGGTTATAGACATAATTGTGGAATTCTCTTCCTTTGGATCTTAAAAATTCACAAAATCTTTTTCAATTCAGGAAAGCTTTGAAAACATGGCTCTTCAACCAATAGTGTTCTCTATTTCTTTTAGTTATGCGTTATTTTACCATGGCAGCACCAAGACCCCTTCGGATAATCGAGCGCTATACAAAACATAAAAGCATAACATAACAGTTAATTTGTAAAGCATCTGTTACTGTTCCTAACCAAATTAATTATTTACTCCACTTTGCTTCGTAGCAAATCAATCTGTGATGTTTATAGGTATATTTTAAGCGACATTATTTATTCAACGATAGTCATCCTTTTTGTGTGTTTTCTACATTCATGTGGAGTGGGGTTCTGAAGCCCACCTAGGTCAAGTTTGTGATTGATAAAACAAATTAAATCAAGCTCTGGCAAAGTCAATAGGTCCGGCCCTGACAAGTTTGTGAAAGGCTTGTTTTTTATTGCAAGTGAATGCTAAAAATTAAAAGAAGAAAAAGAAAACATGTTGCTGCTTAAATGTCAAAGCTGTATGTTTGCAACACAAATGAAATTAAACAATAGAACAGCACGAAACCTTCCTACAAGCAACTGTTAATAGACATCACAGGAAAATATAATTTTTATTGGCACAAAGTGCTATTGGGTTTGACTTACTGTAACCTGAAAACATAGTTTAAACACACATAGGTGACTAAATGAATACATAATAAAGAAACGAATAAATGATAAAGAATGGAAATAAAAAACATTGGCAACTTACTGTCCCACCAACCCTGGCACTGTGCACTTCTTTTTTAGGTGGATGTGCACGTGTGATGAGGGTATTTCACTCTGACTGTGACTGTTGGAAGAGGGCTACACAAACCTAAAGCGCCGTTAACTATATCAAATGAACCATGGAATACATTTAAAACTGCCCACCACTATAGTATATAAAATAACTTTGCAAGTTAATATATGCAACCCCCAAATGCCCTTGAAACGTGTGGAATGCCTCATGATATAGACCCAATCATCCCCAAATATACAGGACAAAATTAAAACGAACCCCAAATTACCATGAAAAAAAGACAGTTATCCGTGAAACGGCTACATTAACTACTAATCTTCCTGAAATGTTTATAATTGGTCATAAAATGGTTCTAATTGATCCCTGTCATCCAGAAACGCAGTGAATGTTGTCCGAAGTGACATATGTCAGGAAACTACTTGAAATACACATACTGTTTCTCTTCGCTGTTACTGCCTTGTGTGCTTGTTCTTCAGTCTTAAAGCGCACTGACTCTTTCTGACTGCAGCAGCGCTATATAAAACTGTTAAATAATTTAAACAAATAGACAGAATTACAATGACACGGCTGCATGTACCCACTCATGACCCTAAAAAAATAGAATGAACCCTCAAATGTCTGATTAAAGTTTAAACCTCAAATTTACCGGAAACTCGACTCTGAGGTTAGGAATTAGGCGAGGGTGCATAGATGTAATCCTATTGGGTCTGAAGTGCTTTTCTACCAATGTCATCCTGAAATACTGAGCCCCAGTGTGGCTCTCTGGTAGCTAAGCTCTCTCGCCACATGTTTTCTCTGCCCTCCCCCCGAGTGCGGTCAAGTACAGCAATTACCGACCACAGTCAGACATCCCTGCCGTCCTGCACAGGCCTCCGGGCTGAACAAGAGCTCTCTGTGGCACCGGCCCTCGGCTCCGGCGGCTCCTCCTGGGGACACATGCGCTGCACTGTTTCCACTCCTGGAAAATCGCCTTATGATGCCGTGGGAGGGAACAGCTTTATTCCTAGAAATCAGTCCTAGCTGAGTGGAAACTCTGAGATGTGACAGACTGTGGGTGGTTGTGTCTGCACACAAAGCACACTGTGCGGAGCGATGGTAGCCCAAAACAAGGTGGCGCCCGGTCTTAGAGGCGCCGGTGCAGGCCTAGGGTAGCCCAACACTACCAGTTTGAGGTGCCTGCAGGCCTAGAGTAGCCCAAAACATGGTGACATCTGGTCACAGACGCATCTGCACGGGCCTAGAGTAGCCCAACAGAAGGTGACGCAACGCCTCACCTGGTCACAGGCGCACCTGAACAAGCCTAGGGTACCCCAAAACAACGTGGCACCCGGTCACAGAGGCACCTGTGCATGCCTAGGGAAGCCAAATACAACATGGCACCTGGTCACAGAACTGCATGTGCAGGCCTAGGGTAGCCAAACACAACATGGCGCCTGGTCACAGAGGTGAGTGTGCAGGCACAACATGGCACCTGCTCACAGAGGTGCATGTGGGGGCCTAGGGCAGCCAAATACAACATGGCACCTGGTCACAGAAATGCATGTGCAGGCCTAGGGCAGCCAAACACAACATCACACCTGGACACAGAGGTGCATTTGCGGGCCTAGGGCAGCCAAACACAACATGGCACCTGGTCACATAAATGCATGTGCAGGCATAGGGCAGCCAAACACAACATAACACCTGGTCACAGAGGTGCATGTGCAGGCATAGGGCAGCTAAACACAACATGGCACCTGGTCACAGAGGTGCATGTGCAGGCATAGGGCAGCCAAACACAACATGGCACCTGGTCACAGAAGTGCATGTGCATGCCTAAGGTAGCCAAACACAACATGGCACCTGGTCACAGAGGTGCATGTGCATGCCTACGGCAGCCAAACACAACACAGCACCTGGTCACAGAGGGGCGTGTGCAGGCCTAGGGCAGCCAAACACAACACGGTACCTGGTCACAGAGGTGCATGTGCAGGCATAGGGCAGCCAAACACAACACGGCACCTGGTCACAGAGGTGAGTGTGCAGGCCTAGGGTAGCCAAACACAACACTCCACCTGGTCACAGAGGTGTATGTGCATGCCTAGGGCAGCCAAACACTGCACCTGGTCACAGACGTACGTGTGCAGGCCTCTAGTAGCCAAACACAACACAGCACCTGGTCACAAAGGTGCGTGTGCAGGCCTAGGGCAGCCAAACACAACACGGCACCTGGTCACAGAGGTGCATGTGCAGGCCTAGGGCAGCCAAACACAACACGGCACCTTGTCACAGAGGTGCGTGTGCAGGCCTAGGGCAGCCAAACACGGCACCGGTTCACAGAGGTGCGTGTGCAGGCATAGGGCAGCCAAACACAACACAGCACCTGGTCACAGATGTGCATGTGCAGGCCTAGGGCAGCCAAACACGGCACCTGTTCACAGAGGTGCGTGTGCAGGCATAGGGCAGCCAAACACAACACGGCACCTGGTCACAGAGGTGCGTGTGCAGGCCTAGGGCAGCCAAACACAACACGGCACCTGGTCACAGAGGTGCATGTGCAGGCATAGGGCAGCCAAACACAACACTGCACCTTATCACAGAGGTGCATGTGCAAGCCTAGGGCAGCCAAACACAACACAGCACCTGGTCACAGAGGTGCATGTGCATGCCTAGGGCAGCCAACCACGGCACCTGGTCACAGAGGTGCGTGTGCAGGCATAGGGCAGCCAAACACAACATGGCACCTTGTCACAGATGTGCATGTGCAGGCCTAGGGCAGCCACACACGGCACCTGTTCCCAGAGGTGCGTGTGCAGGCATAGGGCAGCCAAACACAACATGGCACCTGTTCACAGAGGTGCATGTGCAGGCCTAGGGCAGCCAAACACGGCACCTGTTCACAGAGGTGCGTGTGCAGGCATAGGGCAGCCAAACACAACACAGCACCTGGTCACAGAGGTATTGTGCAGGCCTAGGGCAGCCAAATACAACACAGCACCTGGTCACAGAGGTGCATGTGCAGGCATAGGGCAGCCAAACACAACACAGCACCTTGTCACAGAGGTGCATGTGCAGGCCTAGGGCAGCCAAACACGGCACCTGTTCACAGAGGTGCGTGTGCAGGCATAGGGCAGCCAAACACAACACGGCACCTGTTCACAGAGGTGCATGTGCAGGCCTAGGGCAGCCAAACACGGCACCTGTTCACAGAGGTGCGTGTGCAGGCATAGGGCAGCCAAACACAACACGGCACCTGGTCACAGAGGTGCGTGTGCAGGCCTAGGGCAGCCAAACACAACACGGCACCTGGTCACAGAGGTGCATGTGCAGGCATAGTGCAGCCAAACACGGCACCTGTTCACAGAGGTGCGTGTGCAGGCATAGGGCAGCCAAACACAACACGGCACCTGTTCACAGGCGCACCTGAACAGGCCTATGGTAGCCCACCACAATGTGGCACCCCGTCACTGAGGCACCTGTGCAGGCCTACAGGAGGGCAATACAATGTGGCACCTGGTCATTGAGGAGCCTTTGCAGGTCTAGCGCAGCCCAACACAATGTGGCACTCGGTCACTGAGGTGCCAGTGCAGGCCGAGGGTCGCTCTACATCACATGGCACTTGCTCATGGACGTGCCTGTGCAGGCCTAGGGTGGCCCACCACAGTGTTACACCCGGTAACTGAGACGCCTGTGCCGGGTTAGAGTAGCCCAAAATAACATGCCTCCAGGTCAGTGACGTGCCTGTGCAGGCCTAGGGTCGCTCTACATTACATGGCACTTGGTCATAGAGGCTCCTGTGCAGGCCTAGGGTTGCTCTACATTACATGGCACTTGGCCATAGAGGCTCCTGTGCAGGCCTTGGGTAGCAGAACACAACGTGGCGTCCAGTCACTAAGACACCTGTGCTGCCCTAGCGTACAACACAATGTGGCACACGGTCACTGATCCACCTGTGCAGGCCGAGTGTCGGTCTACATCACATGGCACTGGGTCATGGACGTGCCTGTGCAGGCCTAGGGTGGCCCAACACAGTGTGACACCCGGTAACTGAGACGCCTGTGCCGGGTTAGAGTAGCCCAAAATAACATGCCTCCAGGTGAGTGACGTGCCTGTGCAGGCCTAGGGTCGCTCTACATTACATGGCACTTGGTCATAGAGGCTCCTGTGCAGGCCTAGGGTAGCCGAACACAACGTGGCGTCCAGTCACTAAGGCGCCTGTGGAAGTCACTGGGGCACCTTTACAGTCCTAGGGTAGCTAAACACAGAGTGGCAACGGTCACTCTTCTTCATGGGCCTCAAGGAAACAATCTACACTCCCCAAGAGGTAATGTCTCTGAAAGTCTAGAAGGGCTGGGGCGGCGATAGACATATTGGGATCATTTAAAAAAAAAAAAGCACTAGGCAGACTCAGAGTTTGATCTAGGATTGATTCTACCCCAGCCCTTCTGAAATTTTACTGCCCGCTAGGAAATGTTACTTTCCCCCAGTAGGCTTGCATTTGAGATGGCCAAGTCTGAGAGACTCCAAATGAACGTCGGACAAGAAGGATAGCACCCCAACAAAAGGGGCTCAACGGTTTAAAATGAGTCCATTTTGATATTTTAGTGTCATTTAGTTTGAAAAGACACCAAAGAACGTGCAAAAAATATACAGGGAAACCTCGAAAATGTATAGGAACCAGGAATTCAATGACTTGCACAGACTGCAGCGCATTTAAAATATCTCTGGAGTATTATGAAAGATGCTAATGCACATTTTGTAAAGTGTCACCAGCAACCCTGCCCATATGGGGACTATTAAAAATGGCCGCTCTTCCCACCATTTTATCCTCGTATTTATAGGGGGAGGTGGGGGGCTCCGCTGCCTGCCTCCACACCCCGCTGCGGTCTCCCGTTTTTGCATCTTCATGGACGGTCAGATGTTGAAGTATGGAAGTATTGTGCGCTGCCAGAAGGAATGGGCTGACTTACACACTCCCAGTAACGCACTTTTTTGGCCTCCCCTGCCAGGCGTCGAGTGATGCTCCGCCGCCGCCATCTTGCCCTTCCGGCCCCCAGCTCCGCGCCACAGCTCATCCCGTCTCCATCACTGCTGTCTGCCGGGGAGACAGGTTTGTTGCGCTCAGCGGGATTATTTTTATCCAGACACTCCCCCGAGGCCCCCCCAGCTGGGGCCTGCAGCAAAATGGAGAGGCCACGGATGAGCTATCGATTCGTAATGTAATCTGTCCGGATGGTGCTTCCTGGCTGTGGCAGGACCCCCATCCATCATCTGCCCCTGCCCCCTCCCCGGCACCCACAGCCACTCTCACCCGTGCCCTTGCACAGCTGCGCGGGGTGATATGTGTAACACGCACATGCGCACAAACACCGGGCTACTCTCAGATGGGAGCTCAAACAATATACTGTTATTCACTTCTAAGTCATTCTTTTATATTGTAGAGTGTTTGACTTCCAGCCACGGCTTCTTGCCTGGACACCAACTAGAGCGAGCAGAGGGTAGTATGTTGTACCCAGTGGTATAAAATACATAAAAAAAAAAAAAATGGGAACTGTGATGCTGTGCGCAAGAGGGCGGAGTGAGTGAGCATGTGGGCGCGGCTAACACAAAATATTCTGTAACTTTTTTCCGGTCTTTCACCTTCCGGTAACTACATATAAAATAATGCACAGCTTAAATGAAAATTAAATACAAGTTATGTTAATCTGTGGGAAATGCACTGATGTAAATTATAAAACCTCTATTAGTTAATGCACTGCACCAGAGAGCCACAGCACTGAATCCTGGTTGGTGCAGTGGAGAAGAGTGACTTGTGTATGTTTTAACTGGGTGCACAAGGCGCAGACGGGATAGTGAGCCCTATCACATTGAACGCGCTGCCCTCAGTGCAGCCGCAAACGTGTGCCTTCCCTGGGGCAGCGCTCAGGGGAAAGGTGGACTATGTGTTTGGAGCAGCAGGTCCATCTTCAGTGTTCAGGCAGCTACCTGGCCTGCATTTGAATGTGGACTAGAGTTTCCCTACAGACGAGTGCAGTGAGTGACTGCACCTGCTTGGAGGCATCTGTCTCGGGTGTCCTTTGGACTTATTCACCTTCTTTCAAAGGGCACTCTCGGGGGTGTACACTGACTGTGCACCAGCGATTTGTGACGCGCAGTCAGTGCGCCCCTTGTCAGCTCATTTGACTCTGTGTCCACATCTATAATACCGCACAGGTGCAGAGGCAATTATCTCGACATTTTTATGGGGCCATTCCCCTATGGTAATGTGGAAACACCCTCATGGAATACCACTGGTGTAACATGTTTGCCTCTGCAATCTGTATTACACAATCAAGTGAGCAACAGCTTGTGGCCTCTTCTGTAATGCTAAAGTGCCCCAGGAGTGCAAAAAGAGGGCACAGACACTCATTGCAACCTCAGGGCACTTATGATAATAAAGCCCCAGGAGTTCCTGCATGAATAAACAGGTTTCGAGTTTGCGGAAGGTCCATTGCGGTTGCTTCCGTTGTGAAACAGAGTTGCCTCTCCATTGCCAGGAGCTCTATTCAGGGTAAGTAATTTACTTCCTCTCCCCAAAATTAGAACCCATCCATATCTGAACCTATTAGACTCTATTGATCCACTACTGTGGGTTCTGAGATTTCCACTGGATAAACTCAGCTCATTCCTGACTTGACATTCCTACTTTCTCCCAATTGAAAGTTAAGCATGTATCAAATGTTATAGGGTAAGCCAGTGTTATCCTATGGGAGAGGTAGGCCTTGCAGCAGTGAAAAAACAAATGTAAGAGTTTTTTCACTACCAGGACGTGTAAAAGTTAAAAGTACATATCCAACTTTTTCAATACACTGCAATACAATACACTCTGGGCTGTCTAGGGCCTACCCTTGGGGTGGCTTATATGTATTAAAAAAGGAAGGTTTAGGTCTGGCAAAAGGTTTATTTTGCCAGGTCGAAATAGCAGTTTAAAATTGCACGCACAGGCTGCAGTGTCAGGACTGAGACATGTTTCAAAGGCTACTTAAATGGGTGGTACAATCAGTGCTGCAGGCCCACTAGTAGCATTTAATTTACAGGTCTTGGGTACATGTAGTACCACTTTACTAGGGGCTTACAAGTTAATTAAATGTGCCAATTGGGTGTAAGTCATTTCTACCATGTTTATAAGGTGGGTGCATAAGCACTTTAGCACTGGTTAGCAGTGGTAAAATGCACAGAGTCCTAAAAGCCAACCAAAACGGTTTCAGAAAACAAGAGAGTGAAGGCAAAAAGCTTGAGGATGACCTTGCAGAAAGGGCTAAGTCCAACAGTCGGGAGACATTATCTCTTTCCATGTCAACCTCCCAACGAGAGGAACTCCAGTACAAATGGTCCTTAACAAAAGTACTTGCAGACAGTGGAAGAAAATAAACATTTCAGTACTTGGCTCACCCCTCAACAAACCCTCATACAACAAAAGAATAACAAAAGCAAGGATATTTGTAAAGTGCAAAGTTCACAAAAGTTGGTTTCTTGGCATTAAAAATGTAAAGACATATGGAAAGGGTGAGTTATTCGAATCACTGACAAAATATCGAAGGTCAGAATATCGACCTACAGAAATATCGACGCAAGAATATCGAAGTCAAGAATATCGACATCCTATCTACATTATGGTAAGTACAAAAATATCGGAAAAAAATATCAATGTCAAAAATATCAGTTGTTAAAAATATCGTATTTTATTTAAGTTAAAAATAATGTAAAATAAAGTAAATAATACATATAATTAAAATAAACATAGTTAAAAATATTTTTAAATGTTTAAAAATTAAAAGTAATATATATGTAATGTAAAAATAAATTAAACATATACATATAATATATAATATATATACTTACTAATAATTTTTAATAATTATTTTAATAACATAATTTTTTTAAAATATCATATAAATTATAAATACATCTATACACATAAAACAATAATATAAATAAAAATTAAATAAATATATATAACAAATTTAAAAATTACAATTATTTTTAATCTTTTAAAAATTAATTATATACTACATTAACTAAAATAATACAAAAAATATTAGATAGCGGAGGTAATAAAATTACTATTCCAACTCCAAACAGTGCAACAGTAGGGAAAATGTTGGATAGCGTAGGGGTAAAAATGACTATTCCCACCCCAGTGAGTGCAACAGTAGGGAAAGTGTTGGATAGAGTAGGGGTAAAAATTACTATTCCCACTCCAGTGAGTGCAACAGTAGGGAAAGTGTTGGATAGAGTAGGGGTAAAATTACTATTCCCACTCCAGTGAGTGCAACAGTAGGGAAAGTGTTGGATAGCGTAGGGGTTAAAATTACTATTCCCACTCCAGGGAGTGCAACAGTAGGGAAAGTGTTGGATAGCGTATGGGTTAAATTAACATACTGATTAATTAAATAATTTTTGTAACATAAATAACATATTAATAATTAATTAACCAAAAAATTAATAATAAATACCAATAAAATTAAATTAATATTTACTTAACATTAAATTACTTCCCACCCTATTCCCCCATAAACACACAACCCGCTACACATAAAAAGAACACAATTAATTTAATTATCAATTAATAAAAACTAATTACCAATTAATAATAAATTAACAATAAATTAATTAACAATAACAATAAATACAAAATAATAATAATTTAATTATAATTAATATAATTATAAATTAACCAATTAATAAAATTTGATTACCAATTAATAATTAACAACAAATTAATTATCAATAATAAATAAAAAAATATTAATTAATTAATTATAATCAAATTACTTCCCACCCTATTCCCCTATAAACCCACAACCCGCTACACATAAAAATTAACATAATTAATTTAATTATCAATTAATCAATTATTAAAAAGTAATTACCAATTAATAATTAGTTACCAATAAATTAATTAACAATAAATTAAAAAAATATATAATTAATATAATGATAAATTAATCAATCAAAAAAAATTATTACCAATTAATAATTAATTAACAATAAATTAATAATCAATAACAATAAATAAAAACACCCACCCTATTCCCCTATAAACCCACAACCCGCTCTGATACTAAAACGCAAAATTTACTTAAAAAAATTACTAATTTCTAAACATTTAATACATATATTTAAAAATAATAAAAATACATTACAAAAAATGTTAAACATACATATAAAATACATACTAAAATACATAACACTAATATAAATATCGATATTATTAACAACGATATTTTTGCTAACGATATTACTTACTTCGATATTACTTCCTTCGATATAAAAAAAAACGATATTACTTACCTTAAGGTCGATATTCTGGTCACCGTTATTCTTGACATCGATATTCTGTCCCGACGATATTAAAAACTCGCTATTAGTGTAGGTCGATATAAAAAAATCGATATTTTGACTGCGTACCGAGTTATTCGTTAAAGAGGAAAGTTTCTGAGTCATTTCTGAAGCAGCTAAGGGAGGAATGCTTTCGAAGGGTGACAGGAAGCGTGTTTCAAGCTTTCGTTGCGGCTACTGAAAAGGCTTTTTCTCTATAGCGGGTCGTGCATGTTTGAGGAATATAGAGAAAGTAGAGATGATCAGATCTCAGAGTTCTGGCAGATCTGCACCAATGGATTTTTTGGGCCCTAAATTCAGGCGAGTTAGAATATGCTGTTTTGGGTACTATAGTCTTGGCCTTGAACATATTTCGACTGTGAAGCGGAGATTTCTTTTTCCTTCTGTTACTGATTCCAATTTTTTAGGCTACATAATGAGTGCATTCTTCACTAATTAAGCTTGGGCAAAATGTTTCTTTGGGGCAGCAAGAAGTATAGAATTGCCATAGTGAATTCTTCATTGGATAAGAGCAGCGATTACTGGCACTCCAAGATTTTTCTTTACAAGTGGTAGAATGTAGCGCAACAATTTCAACTGAAAACAAGCATTTGCAATGCAACAGTTATCGCATTTATGAGAGTTTGAGCTATTGGCATTGTAAATGACAATGCCTTTTATTTATGTGTTGTTTTTAAAACAGATCAATAAAAGCATTGTCATTTACAATGCCAATAGCTTAAACTCTTGCAAATGCGAGACCTATTGCATTGCAAATGCCAGCGCCTGTCCTATACATTTTTTAAAAAAAGGGGTAGGAGAGAGCGTGTCCTGCCTGCAACAGCAGGCAGGACAAAGCTATTTGAGAAAAAAGTGCTCGGAGGCTGTAATTAAAGCCTGCCGAGCACCAACACACGTAACAGGGGGTGTCGCCATGGAAGGTTACAAAAGGAGACAAGGCGGTACTAAGGAGGGACTACCAAGCCTATTGACCAATGAACAGCCACAGTTTACAGTGGACAATGACAAATTAAAAATATGGGCGGAGCTTCAAGTCCCTACCTGAATACAGCATGCCTCGCAGAGCAGCACATGCGCTGCCCAGGCTCGACCTAAAAAGGACGTTTTGGAGGTGTTAGCAACTTGAATGGCTTAATCCAGATTGGAATCGATATAAACCCAGAGGTTACAGATTGAATTTGCTTCGGCATGCGGAAGCCCCATACCGACAGAGCAGTGAAGTTTTTCTATCCTAATTTTTGGTGATGTTAACATGAGCTCCATCTTGCTGGGGTTGAGTTTTAAACATTTTGTGGACATCCACCAAGAGGTTACCACAAGTCTGTCGGTCAGTTATTAGGGGATGCTCCAAAAATAAGTTGAGTGTCAGCTGCGTACATAAAAAATTGGTCCTTAGCTGATGCAGAAGATGTTCCAGGGAACAACATGGCTGATGAATTTTGGAGCAGAAAGCTAAGGTGGCAAGGACACAATCTGTTTCCTGTCAGCTAGCTAGAAACGACTTCATCCATGATATGGCTAATCCTTTGATGCCTACATAGGTCAGTCTAGATAATGAGATATCATGATCTGTATTCCCAAACACAGCTGCAAGGTCAAAGAGTCCCAGGGTTCCTGAGCCTCAGGCATCCATCATCCTGGAAAGATAATCCAAGACTGAGAGAACAACTAATTCCATGCTACTGCCCAGATGGAAACACACGTGTTGGCAGGCTCAAAACTTGTTAGTCTGCACGTGTTCCTGAGTTGGGAGAAAATGATTTGTTCAAGAAGCTTGGACAAAAGGGGGAAGAGAGAAATTGGTCCAAAATGAATTTTTAACAAGAGTCTGATGACTGTTTCTCTAGCAAGAAGGTATCTGACACGTACTAAGGGAACAGGGAAAGATGAACA
Organism: Calotriton arnoldi; assembly: GCA_963921515.1. NCBI lineage: Eukaryota > Metazoa > Chordata > Amphibia > Caudata > Salamandridae > Calotriton > Calotriton arnoldi. Next base: position 93,153 of record CAWUFW010017397.1, read on the forward strand.
AGATTTCATAGTTTAATGCGGCTGCAAGTAACTGGAAGTATTTGGCTGGGCAAATATCTAAGGAAAAGCCAGAAGGCCAACTCTGCAGAATCAAGGCAACGAGGTCCAGTTCTGCAATAGGCCTATACTTTTCGAACAAAGGGGTCTATTACGATGGCGGGCGGACTATGTCCGCCCACCACCGCAATGGCAAACGGGACCGCCCGCAAGAGGTGCGGAGGTCTCGCAATGGAAAGTAGGATGCCACCGCCGCGGTGGCATCCCGCATATATTGCATTACGGCGGGCGGTGCTGTAAGCAGCACCCGCCACAATGCAATATATGCATGTTGTGCATTGGCATGCACAACGTGACAGGCACCGCGCGGTGCCTGCCACCTTGCCCATGCCAATGTTGGGGGGTACCATAGGTACCCCCCAAGTGCAGCCCCCCACCCCCACACCCCCCTGGGGGCCCGCAACGGGCCCCCGATGCGAAAACCGCATGCCTTTCCATGGCGGAGTCTCCGCCATGGAAAGGCATAACACCGCCCACATCATAATATGGATGGCGGTGCCTGGAAGGCACCGCCACCATATTATAGGCCTTTCCGCCCGGTAGGCAATCGTGACGATTGCCTACCGGCGGCAGCGGCGGACGGTCTTTCCGTCCGCCGCGGTACCCCTCGCCATGCTAATGTGGTGGGGGTAAAAGGCCGTCCGGCGGGGTGTTTTGGCAGGCGGATCGTCACCGCCGGTCGGGGGGTGGCGATCCGCCCGCCATGCTAATAGGCCCCAAAGTTGTGGATAACTCGGTCTGCGAGAGGATTCTTAGCAGCTGGAATGGGTAATAGTTTCTCCTTCAATATCGGATCTGATTTTGAGGAATTTATCAATAAAAACAATGACATCTGATCACAAAGATTTGGAGAGGGAAGTATGTCAGTACCTGAAGCTTTTTAACTATTTAAAAGAGTTCTTGAGTTAAACTTTAGGCAGCAAATAGATGTGAGAGAAATATTTTTTTTTCAAGCTTGATTTTATTGACATGTTCTTTTGCTTTTATGAGAATTTACATTTTAACTGACTTTTATAGGGTTTTTGCCAGAGTCTTTCAACTCTGTGAGGTTCTAGTTTACTTTTGGTGAGTTCCTCTGCAATCCAAGAGTTAGCTTTCTTGTGAGTGGATTTGCCCTGCATTATTGCGGGTAATGATTCGTACAAAGTTTGCAAGCTTACTTCATTAAGTTTGTTAAGCGAATCAATGGGATTTGAATTTTCATTTGCAGGGACTGAAGGGAAAGTTTGGCACAAATTTCTGTTACAATTTTACTGGAAGAAAAAGCTTTCCTAAAAGGCGGCCTTTAAATATTTTTCCGAGAATAGTGCAAATATACAAAGCCAAAACCTAATAGCTAAGGGGCCCATTACGATACCCGGCGTAAAAGAATCCGCCAGGCATGGAAGCGGCAAAAATCCGCCCGCACACACCGTCTGAACACCGACCACGCCATTACGATTACACAAACCGAAAACCGCCATCGGCGGAAAAACCACACAAAATACCGCCCGCCATCGTCCGAGTCGGAGTCAAACCGCCCGCCACGGACGGAAACACGCACGACAACACAAAACCGCCCGCCCTCACGGCCGACACACCGCACGTGAGATTACGATCGCACCGCCATGAGCGCGGGAAAACTACAAATATACCGCCCGCCTGCGCAAACAACGCCGATGAGAATCGACACGGCAGAAGCCATGGCGCCCACGTCCCTGCACAGAAACCATCCGCTGACAAAAACAATCGCACACAACATGGCCAACAAGTCCACACAGCAAGGCACGCACAAATACACAAGCACAGTACACATCCCGAAAACACCCCCCTGGACAAACAAAAACTACAAAGGCCAGAACCCCAGACACAACACACCTGAAAACAACAGACCATGAGGACACACCCACATAGGTAAGTACAAAAGCAGCACTCCCACAGACCACAACCCCTTGCAACATTGCAAACTAGAGAGGAGAGGAGAGGACACAGTGACACAGCAAGGACAGCAGCACACCACAGAAACGCACACATCACAACCACCACCACCACCACCACCAAACACCGGCACCACAAACCCCCTGCACATTACACAACACACACCGCACCAGCACCACAAACACCATGGCACCACAAAGAATGCCCAAGTTCACGCCCATTGAGCTGACGGTCATGGTCGACGAGATCATCAAGGTGCACCCACAAATCTATGGGAACCTGGTCCAGCACACACCACTAGCCACCAGAAACAGAATGTGGAACCGGATCGTAGACCAGGTCAATGCAGTCGGGACCCTGCCCAGGAACAGAGTCGAAATAAACAAACGGTGGAATGACGTCAAGAGCCTGGTCAAGAAGAAGGAGACCAAGAACAGAGAGCTGGCAGCCGTCACTGGCGGAGGGAATCCCGCGCTCTTCAAGACCTTCAAAGCGTGGGAGGAGAAGGTGCGAGTCATCATACATCCCGAGATCCTCGCCGGATTAGCAGGGGGAGTGGAGGCTGGTAAGTACAAACTAATGTATACCAGCACACCGCTATGTACTCACATGCACTACCACCATGCCACAGCTCCCAGGGACAAACACCCCCATATCCAGCACACAATACACAACACATCACACACACATGCAACAGACACCACCACACACAGCCCAAACAGAACAACTGTAAGATGCGTGGGGACATGTGTACACTCAGCCAGCCACGTAACCACCAACAGGTCCCCAAATATGCCAGAAGCGCCACAACGAGCACCCACCACACCCATGTGTCCGCCATAGCTGCACTAACCGACAAGTAACAGGTAAGTGGCAGGAACACAAAGTGCAGTGGGTGGGAGGGTGGACAGCTCAAGTACAAAACACACCAGGCCCCTAGTCCCACAGCACAGCAAGGAGGAGCATCCCCCACACCCCACAGCCACGTGTCAGCCACCGCAGTGCACAACGACAGCCGAAAGGTAGACATCACGGTCCACAGCAATCGGTGTCAGTGGGTGTCCAGCCACCACCACGACCCACAACACCCCCCACCCCCACAGACCTGCAACATGGAGCACCCCCGCTTAGAACCATGTGGCATCCAGTACAGTGCACGCCCGAACAACCTGCAGGTGGGAAACTGGACAGGGCTGGATTACTGGAGGCATGAGGACCGTAACACGACCAACACATGGGACATGTCACGTAGCAGACGAACACGCAGCACCGCCCACTGTCACGAACAACTGAACAATGTGCACACGGACATGAACCACAGACTCACACCTCTCATGACCCATCACAGACACAGCAACACCCAAGGAGCCACGTCTGCATGCACAAGCCACACTGAATATAGTACCACACGGCAGCCACTGTGCAACTCATCACACACAACCGAAACACCATTGAAGTCATGTCCATGTAGCCCCTACTGCCTGTCAACCACACACCCCACAACTACGCCTATGTAAGACAAACAACACTAGACGCAACAGAGCGGAACAACATAAATGCACACGAACACCACTGAACCCATCAAACACACAGACACACCATGCACATACAACATACCATCCATCCCATCCGTCAGCCCCAGTCTCATGAAAGGCATGTCATCCGCACAGCTGCCACACATACAGCAGTCACGCTAAGATACATGCCCATGACCAACCATGTGCCAGAAGTCAATGAAGCGCACGACACACTGTGAGCAACAACACACAACATGGGCCACACCCCCCACGAGCACTGCAGTGATGCACATGGCACAGGGCAGCACGCACACCAAGGAGATGGGACAACTGCAATACGTTGGCTGGCACACAACCATCACTCACTCATAACGATGCGTCCAATGCCATGTCCAGTAATCACAACAGACAGCAAATATGCAGGCCATGTCAGGCATGCACACACCTCAGACCATGCACTGTCATGCTGCCACAACACATGTCACGTTCGGCACCCATGGCTCACAGCATGTACCCCAAAAGCATATTCCCTCCCAAATGCGAATCTGGGGCATGGCCCCCATGTTGCCATATGCGTTCCTAAGCGTTCCATTTGAACCCCAAAAGCATATTCCCTCCCAAATGCGAATCTGGGGCATGGCCCCCATGTTGCCATATGCGTTCCTAAGCGTTCCATTTGAACCCCAAAAGCATATTCCCTCCCAAATGCGAATCTGGGGCATGGCCCCCATGTTGCCATATGCGTTCCTAAGCGTTCCATTTGAACCCCAAAAGCATATTCCCTCCCAAATGCGAATCTGGGGCATGGCCCCCATGTTGCCATATGCGTTCCTAAGCGTTCCATTTGAACCCCAAAAGCATATTCCCTCCCAAATGCGAATCTGGGGCATGGCCCCGATGTTGCCATATGCGTTCCTAAGCGTCCCATTTGAACACCAAAAGCAAAGTACAAACCAGACCCAGGATGGGCCAGGAGCCCGCATACACCAGAGTCACAATAAGTAGGGGCACAGCAACACACCCATCGGCATGGCCAATCCGTCCCATGCCACATGTGCACAGCACACAGTCCCATTGCCAAGCACACACAACTACAAATGGTACAGCCACACACACGCCTCCGGGAAACCCATGTACGAGATTGCACGAACTGTGAATGTCAGACGACAAATACATACTTCGCCAGGTGCAACACAATAACAAATCTCATTCTCTCCACAGGTGACGAACTGCTGGATGCTGGGGATGGAGACAGCAGCCAGCACAGCCAGCCTACAAGCCCCCAACGAGGACACACGGATGTGGAGGATCTGTCCACCTCTTCGGACACGGACCACCAAGCAGGCCCATCTGGTCTGGCAGGGCCCAGCCGCTCCCCAGGACCCCTCCTACCCACCAACCCATCATCCAGGGCTGCTGAACATTCCCAGCCCCCTGCTGCCACTGTCGTTGCGGCCACACCCACGGTCATTGCGGCCACACCCACGGTCATTGCGGCCACTACCACTGCCGCAACCGCCACCATCGCCGCACCGAGCACCACCGCCGCCACCACCACCACGTCTTCGCTGGCACCAGCCCCAGCGCAGGTGGTGGCCCGGCCGACTGGATCCACCCTGGGAGCCACAGCGAGGACCGTGGTGAGCAATGTGGCTAGTGGGCAGGCCGGTGGCAGCAGGACTGGTAGGAGGAGCAGGGTCAGGGAAACGCCAGCCTCCCCTGGGAGCCATGCCCTGCCTCAAATGGCCAGAGTCCTTGGGGCCTATGAAGAGGCCCAAGGACAATGGGCCAGGTCAGCTACAGACACGCGTGAGGTGCTGGGGGTGCTGAGGTCCATGGACGCCCGTATGGGCCAACTCGTGGACCTCATGGGCCAGCTGGTGGTGGCGGTGAGGTCACAGCCAGGGACAGCAGCTCCCCTCCGCCACCACCTGCCGGGGCGCAGGGTCGAGCAGCAGTGTCCAGTTCCCCTGCGTCCACAGCCAGTGAGCACACCTCAACCACCAGCATGTCGCAAGCAGGCACCCCCTCGCAAACGTGGAAGGGGCCGTCCGAAGTGGAAACAGATCTCCCGGGAGGACTTCGCACGCTCCAGACGCAAGTGAGGCAGCCAGCCAGCCTTCCTTGACCACCCACTGCATTGACTTGGACTACGATCCCACTCCACACAGCCATCTGGATGGCATGTGTGTGTTGGACTATGGACATAGAACCAGTGGGTACACCCTGAGCATCACGCAGCCATGACCGACAGCTCATTGTCACTGCACGCACCACTTTTGTCATCACCTTACACACAATCACATGTCACAGTTTGAAATAAATGCACCTCTTACACAAACTGCTGTTTGTGCCCTGTGTTTTATTTGTACGGAATACAACGGCCACCTTGGGCGGAAAGGCACCTGATGCGTGGCATGGCAATGGAACCGGAGGGCCTGTAGGGACCTAGGGGTGGGAGACAGAACAGGAGCACATTCAATGAGTGTGTCACACACCCATCACACAGTACATGTCAACAACTACAAGCAATGTACACACATCGCACAGAGCAATAGGGCACAATGCCACAGCCACCAACAGTGGCATACAACCCTGGCCATGGAGCGTTGACACACAGCACGCAGTGAACAAACGGCCACCCTGACACAGCACACACACACCTGCACAGATACAGCCACATCAGCCGTCGTACATGGACACTCACCGTCAAGTGAAGTAGTGGGCGATGAGCTGCTGCCGCACATTACCAGCTTCCTCCTCTCCGCTGTCCTCCTCACTCGAGCTGTCCTGGTCTGCGGGCTGGGGCCCTGGTTGATCTCCGTCATCCACGATGAGGGGGATCTGCTTCCGAATGGCCAGATTGTGCAGCATGCAGCACGCCACCACTATCTGGCACACCTTCTGTGGGGAGTACGCCAGCGCACCCCGGTGCGGTCCAGGCACCTGAACCTGGACTTGAGGAGGCCAAAGGTACGCTCGACCACACGTCTGGTCCTCCCATGTGCCTCATTGTAGCGATCGTCTGCTGGGGTGCGAGGATTCCTCAATGGACTGAGCAGCCATGCCCCATTCGGGTACGCAGAGTCACCTGGGTGTGAGGGACACAGAGAACCGTTGCTATTCCAACTGGACAGGGGACAGCATCGCACAACCAGCACGCTACACCACTCCACATACTCACCGACAATACAGCCACGATCCTGTTGCAGATTGGACATCAGTCGTGGCAAGATGCTGTTGCGCATTATGTGTGCGTCATGGGCCGAGCCTGGGAACTTTGCACACACGTGGGTGATCACCATGTCCGCAAGGCACACCACTTGCACATTCAGGGAGTGCGTGTGCTTCCTGTTGCGGTACAGGTGCTCAGTGGCCTGTGGTGGAACAAGGCCAACATGTGTGCAGTCAATGGCTCCAACGACGTGTGGGATTCTGCCAAGGGCATAGAATGCACCCTTCACTGCCGCCAATTCACGAGTCCTGGGGAAGCGGATGTACCTGTTTCGGTACAGCATCATGGCTGCCAGTACATCCCTCAGCACCTTGCTGAACATGGGCTGGGACATCCCTCCTCCACTGCCCACTGTGTGCTGGAATGACCCAGTGGCGAAGAAATGCATGGCGGCCATCACCTTAGCCGTGGGGGTGACAGCTGTCGGATACACCCTGCGGGGACGGAGATGGGGTTCCAACATGGCACACAGTCGATGCAGGGTTGGCCTGTCCAGCCGAAACTTCCTAATGACCTCTGTATCGTCCATGTCCGCCAGCAATTGGTATGGGCGGTCAATGTTCGGTCTCCGCCTAGGGAAATTGGCAGTGGACACATGTCAAAGCAACACAACACATAGCAATTTCGCATACACATCACTGACATGACTGAGCAAGCACATGAGCCACAGCCCAGCTGTCAAGCTGGGACGGCACGGCCACAATACACTTACACAGGTCTCCCAACAATGGCAATGGCTAGTGATACAGACCACTGCCATGTGCATGCACATGGGGATCTAGGCCCCAATGACTTGCGGGGCGTGCTGATGGGGACTGACTGCATATTCGTCAAGCGGCAACGCCACGGCAACATGAATGTCTGCTGAGCATGGAACTGCTTCCGAGGCTGGATGAGTATGGCACACGACGACGACGATGTGGGCACAGGCTGAGCGGCCAAAACAAGTGGGACCTGTGGCACGAGGGGATATGAGACAGTAGTAGGTGTCAGCACTGCACCCTATGTACAGCACTGTACGGATCACACCTCCCGAAACATTGACAGGTGTCCACATTGACAGCCCCATGCCAAGACGGCTGTGTGCTTGCAGTCACACGTCACAGGTGAGAGGTTACATTGCACGTGCCAGGTGGCAGACGTACATAGTGGGAGCTGGCATGTGTGTGCATGTGTCTCCTGTTCAGGATCCACCAGATGGGCGCTGACTCTGTACTGACCATTGGACACAGCATGTTCCGTGGAAGGCTTGTGTGTGTGGGATGGTGGCACTGGATGTGCCTCCGTTGGGTGGGGGGCCATGCACAGGGCGGGTACGTCGATGATTGCGCATTGTTGGTCACGGTGGGTGCACCCACTAAGATGTGTTGCCCTGTGTTCAATTCCTATGTCCGCATGATGATGGACTGTAGATGTGGGCAGACTACACATTGGTCGATGTGCTGTCTATATGCATGTGCCTTCACACCAGGCACAGCTGCCCCTGCACATGTGACCCCTGCTGGACTCGCTGCTGGGTCTGTGGAGCTGATGCACCTTCTGTGCGTGGGGCGGACAGCTCTCCTCACTTCCCTCATTGCGCATGTCATGACTTTGCCGCAGGTGACATGGATCATGGAGGGCCCACATGTACGCGTGGGTAGGCTACACATGATTGTTCACTGGTCGCCACCCCCAGTCAGTGTTTCGAATGGGAAGGTTGTCGTGCTGGTGGTATGTTCGATGTGGCGGATGGGCGGGCCTAGGTGCGGGCTTACATTCCGGACATGGGGGGTAGTTGGATTGGCGACTAGTTGCAGTACACACGGGACACGTCTCTTCCTTTCCACATCTGGGTCATCCCTTGTACTCACTGACAGTGATACAGTCATCTTCGCCCCAGCCCTCATGTCCTCCCCTCGCTCCCCCAATATGCATGTGCACCTGCGAGGCTAGCGCTTGCACAGGCAGCCCCAAGCTCGCACCAGAGAGGGCAAGGAGTGTATGTGTGGGTCCAGTTGCACGAGTGGGCTGTCTCAGGGTATGATGTGTTGCGGGACGCCGTCCACCTGCGTGGTGCCCCAAATGGAGACCCGGCCTGCATGGACTATGCATCACAGTCTTCGCCTTCCGGATCCGCCACCTGCGACACCCAGTGGCTGTGGCTGCCCTTGCGGCCATGCCGCGTCCGTCTGTGACTGATGGCCCACACATTCACTCTTTGGCCTCTCTGGGGAGGGCTCGGGGGTGGTGGCGCACGCGCTTGCACTTAGTCGCAATGGCATGTGGCGTGGTTGGTATAATGGGCAATGGATGGGATGGTGCGAGCCACCTCCCGTGACGTCAGTGCTGCTCGTGCTGTGGTGCGTCCCCCCTACACTTCCATTTGACTTGTGCCATGCTAGACGTTGAGGTTCTATTGCCTGCGTGATATGACCAGGAGGAGCGCGAGGAGACCTCTCACACGCATGTGGCCGACATGGGGGAGTGTTTTCTTCTTTCTTCCCCGTCCGTTGTGTGCTTCTGTGATATGCGCTATCTGCCCTGTGGTCGGTCTCCTCGGCATGCCTGTGTTGGTCTATTCTTGGACAATGGCTGTATTCACCGGCTTCTGTCGTAGGCTGTGGTTTCGGAGTTGGAATGGAAGGTCATTCAGTGCTGTCTGCTCTCCCTTGTGTGGGCGGCAGGCTGCCTTTCCGCTCTGCGTTGGGCCTTGTGTGTGAATGTTATTCTTGGGCCGCCTGTTGTCGGTCCCCGGGCTCTTTGGTGTTCCGTTTTATATGTCTTGTTCATATGTGCAGGGTGGTATGGGTGTTTCAGTGTGGTACTGGCGTTCCTCTTCCCGAAGGGGCCCTGCTTCTCCTAGTTGGTGTTGCCGCCGCTGTGTGCTACGCCATGTTTGTTACACTGGGGTGTGTCCTGCTGTTGCGTGACTTCACTGACATGTGTGCGTCGGTTGTGTGGCGTTGGGTGTTGTCCGTGAATTGGGCGTTGGGGACATGTCTGTGGCAGGCCTGTCACGTGTCATGTGCGTTCGGGGTGGGGCTGATGTGTGTGCTGCTTGGTTGTGTCCCTGTGTCTGTGTGCGACGCATGCATGGCGCTGCGGTTGGCCTCTGCGTTGTGCGCATGTGTGGCGGCGTCATCGCCGCTTTGGGGCCGTGACGGGGTCGTTGGTTCCTAGTCCCAGGTGGTGTGTACACATGTGTTACGCGATGTTACGATTTGGCCTGTGTGTCATATGTGGATGCAATGGTGGATGTGTAGTGTACACGCGCTGGTGGGGGTTGTCCGCTTTTTCCGCCCTTGCACTGTGTGCGCTGTTTGCGTGCACTTGTTGTGTGTGTGCCTACCTGCGTCTCCGCGGTACGTTGCGTCCTTGGTGGTGCATCAGCAGGAGCATGGGGAGGGCCTGCAGTGCTGGATTCATGCTCGGGGAGCCGCTCTTCGTTGTCCGTGCTCGGCGTCCGTGTTACCGCTTCGGTTTGTCGTACGGTATCTCTTGGCCGTGGGAGCCGTTTGTTTGCGGCATCGTAATTTATGCGCCGGGCGGGACGTGTTTTCGTCGGACGGTGTGTGTCAGTTGGGCTGCGCCGCTACGTGTACGGGCGCACTTTGATGGCGGACGGTGTTGCTGGCTTGCCGGCGGTGTTTGGCCTACTTTTCGCATCGTAATTGGGCGGGCGTGTGGACTGCTGCGTGCCGGCGGTAACTGGTGGTTTTTGCATCCGCCAGCACGGCGGTTGTGCTTCCGCCCGCCATCGTAATGGGCCCCTAAGTGATTGGTCCATCTCATGGAATCAGATTGTTGACCTCAAGTGTTTCCCAATTAAGGAAAATAGAATCAAGTAAGTGAACAGCGGAATGTATAGGATGAGTTTTAAATGCAAAGTTTCAAGTGTTTCATTGAAATTTTGGGCTAGATGTAATAAGCCTCAAGCCACAGGTTTAAATCACCTAGAACGACCAGATAATGTTTTTGAAGGCTAAGTGGCTGAGCTGTGCAAATGGCTCAACAGTGGCTCGGCCAAACAAACAACAGAGCGGGAATCCGCTTGATCTAAGAACAGCAAAGGTCCCCTATGTCAACAAAAAGATAATGAATCTAAAAACGGCATTTGAAGAATTACAACACCAATGAAGAAAATCAAACAAAACTCTTCATTGTATCAAGAGAAACACAAAAAGACTCCATTAGTCCCCCAGATCACCAATGCAAAATGTTCTTCAACAGAGCTACCTAGGATCCTCTTGGAATTCCACAACCAATAATGCACCACCATTGACACACCACACTCGCAGGCCCTCTGTGATACCATTGCTAAGAAGCGTGTCTCCAAAATAAAGAAACTGGAACACTACCTAAGGAACAAAAGAATCAACCAGCCTACAATGAACTCCAATAACGGAACAAAATACGCAAACAGACAGCAGTCACTATCCTCTTTGACACTACTATTAACCAGAGGCGGTTTAAGACATGGGCAAAGTGGGCTGTGGCCCAGGGCCCCAGTCTTTAAGGGGCCCCCCTAATAGAGCCAGCTCTGTTCTGCAATGAGTCTTGCCCTGATGACCATGAATAATTATTAAACAGATTGTATCAAATACTGTTTCCCTTTAATTTATTTTTAATGTAGGCGGTGTGTGAGTCTATTACAGACATTTTTAGGAAGAGACATGTTGCGTTTATGTTTCATTCTTTTAGATCAAACAGTTCCTCACATATTCATATGTCACAGAGATTATTTGCAGTAATATTAGGAGCTGCTGCTGTGTTACAAAATTGAAAACACACCTCACTGTCCCTAAATATTAGATGTAAACACATTTAGAATTTGGACCAGTGTGCCTGTGCATTGTCAGTGACCTGGTCAAAGAGGACATGAAAGAGCTGAAACTGGATCATAAAATCAAAATGGTTCCGAACAGGGGCCCCCGAAATACGTTTGGCCCAGGGACCCCAAAATCCATAAAATGTTCCTGTATCTAACACTTCATTTCGATGAACTGGTCAAAGGAAGAAGGCCATCTGGATCTCCATCAGAACCCATCATTGCACGAATCTTAAAAAACATCCTTCTAAGGCAGTGGGCCACCTCATGTGGCAAGAGATATCCTGAACAACTTCCTAGATTGAGGAACCTTCCACTCTGAACTCTAGAAGCCCTTCCCCAAACTACTAGTAAAACATAGTCACCTGCACCCATCTCACCCAGCAAAATGCAGGCCGTTCTCTAATTGCCCATTCTTAAGAAAATAGACTGAAAGACCTGTATTTTCTCAGCTCTCCAACTTTGTTCAAGAGAACGATATATTCTCAGGCTGGCAATCTGGTTTCCACTTTGGCTGAGACATGGAATCAGCTGTCTTCGTACGACAGTGGACGAAAAGTAAGAAGCTGCACTGCTATCATTGGACCTGTCTGCGGCTTTTCCTAAATTCCACCATCAAACTCCACTACTGGGACTAGAAAAGCATACACGAGGTCTGGATAGCGCCAACAGTCACCACATTTGCACGCTGGCTAACTACGGTGGTATTTCTAATCCTAACTGTGAATGGTGAACACATAGCAGAAACCAAAGAACCACATTCAGTCTCAGGACAGCTAGGCAAGGAGAATACACTGCACTACTAGGAATGTGTCTATTGTCAGTTTAATAGCGCTTTAAATAGTAATTTGATCTTTATTCGGAGGAGTTGGACTACCAGAGTATGGGACCAAGCAATGGCCACATGCGGTTCTCCTCAACCTAGATGACATTATATTGCATTGTATTTATATAGCGCTTACTACCCCTGACGAGGAGTCGAAGCGCTTTTCGGCGAGTATAACACTACTCCGGAACCCAAAAGGATTAGTGGTGGATTCCTATATATCACCAGGTCCCTATTGTTAGTGACTGGGATAAAGGCACTGTTAAAAACTCTCAGATCTACAATCCTATGCTTCCTTGTGTGAGCACCAACAATTCTAAGGGCACGTACTACTATAACATACATTGACGTGTCTCTATATATTTCACATGCTACAAGAATGGTGTTTATGGGCCTTGAGTGGGGCCCTGTTCAAGTCAGAACTTGTTTGAGGCCAATGCCTCCTGTTTCAGAGCCCCTTCAAAGTATTGGTTTGATCCACACTACCTGTTTCTACAACCAAAATTATACACACCAGACCTGCGTGTTTTTCCTAAAATAGTATATGCACCTGTGTTTGTGAACCAGTGTGATGAACATAGGTTTTTAAAAAAAGAATAAAATGATTCAGAGGGTGTGGGTTACTAAGGAGTGGCAGATCCAAGGAACGGTCCCTCTATTTCCAGCAAGGTACCATCCTAAAGGATTTATAGTTTTGAATGATAACATTCAGAAGGCAACACGTTTTGGTTTTTTGCTAGTATTGGGAAATTAACAAATCCAATAGAATCCCGAGAGAATTACTCACATTTTCCTAGAAGTCTGTTAAGCAATGAATGATTTCATTGCAAATGCTACTTTCCAAGTAACTACACATGAATGTAAAGGAGCATGCATTTACAATCACACAGAGCATATGTAACCAGAGAGTTGCCAAGGGAGTTGCAGGACTACTAGCAAACAAAGTGGGTTGTAGATATGATATGGTTTACATCAGCACACACAGTACTGGAAAACGATGTCAACATTGTGTTATGCATCCCCCTTGACTGCAGTCACACAACATATTTAGTCATTAATTAAACCATGAATTTAAGTGTTTTTCTTGAAAGACCACAAAACAATAGGTCCAAAGAGAGTTGATAACACTAGCATTTAGGACTCATCCAAAAATTGTCATATTCTGCAAGAGAAGCAACCAGAGAAATTAGAGAGATTTATTCCGAAAACATTAAAGGTACACTAGGAATGCTGAAGGAAAGAATCTATTTAGCTTTACAACTGATATCATTTGCTTTATAGTTGTAAAGGAAACACTAGAAAGTGACAGAAAAGAACAGGAACAACACAAAGGTATATTTGCATCGCACTCTTCTGTACAAGTGATGGCGTCGCACAAAGTCCCATGGAACCTTATCAAGAATCTAGACAATATTTGAACCTTTTGGTATGAATTTACATCAGAAAAGTTAAGTAAACAAAACTCCACGTGTAGTTCCTTTTTGAGCTGCCTTGGGCAGGATGGGGTGTGACAGGCAGCAAAATAAGAAACATGCCTGCTTTCCAGGAAGCCTGCTGCCTGAAAGAAATGTAAATGTGTAACTTTGGTTTATTAAAAATCTAAAAGTTGCTTGTAAGCAAGTATAGGCTTTAACTGATAGAATCATTTGACGATTCATGTTGACACAGTTCTTTTCGGAAATATACTCAGTATCACCTGCTCTGAAATGCACCGCTTTAATGGAAACCTATAGAAAATGGTTTGCACTAGGTTAGGTACAATCTGACTTTGCATTAGTACAAAAATAACGTTTGAAAGCATTGAAAGCACTTAAACGTGCATTGTTCTCATACTCCGTGCAGTCTGTCTTATACTGTGTGTAATACATTTATAAACTAAAGTATTCACCGTGCTTGCTGTCACAAGCTGGGACCTCATAGCACTATGAATACACTCATCATTATTACCCAGTGCACCAATCAGTGACCCTCCAGTTACACACACAGACAACTCAAGTGATCACATTAACCCACTGAACTTTCCTACCAGGACAATGCATTTCCACCGATTAGTTTATCTTGAATTTATTTTTCATTTTAGGGGTATGTGTTATATTTTATATGCAGTTCAAGGTAAAAGGCCAACAACATACTTACAGAACATTCTGTTCTTTTTAGCCATGTTACCCCTCCACACTCACTGATCCCACCCCCCATTATACTCAGGAGCACACAGCACGGCGCTGGTGGCAGCTCAGCTTAGCACCATGTGACTCTGGGCAACAGCTCACTTAATCTTCCCGACAGACCCCAGCATTTTGAAACCTTAAGGGGTGATATGTTTGCGCTTTAAAATATGGATTATAATCTTAATGTTGAACCTTGGCCCAAACCTAAAACTAGCCCTTTGCTTGACCTCCCCTAACCCTTTACCAAACTGAAATCTTGCCACCTTTGAAATCCAAACACCATCACTATTAGTAAAATTCACCTGTTTAACATCCATATCCCTTTATTTTTGTCACACTGCTTTTTTCCTGAAAATGGAAATAAATATTTTTATTGGTATAATTGTTTTACCGGATTATAGTCATAGATGTTTCTTCATATTGGTATTTCTTCAAGGAGACATGATCTCCAACTGAGATGCTGGAACGTAATCTGATCAGTAAGAACCTTTAAACACAAAATGTATGGTTTACAGGAAAAGAATAACTGAACCGTGATAGCTCTCCGGGGGGCAGTAAAGAAGGAACCATATTGAGTGGAAGACAGAAATTGGATTTTATCGCTCCTCGGGGTCCTGAAACGAAGTCATACGCTGCGATTGATGGGGATATAGGAAGAGGTGACGCGTCTATTGAAAGCATTAAATGTCATATTGATATCGTAAGACGGGTCTACTAGTTAAACATCCTTCAACAGAAGCCAAACCCCCTCACATTCTCACCTGGGTCCCAGGAAAGAGAGAGACAATCCCACCCACTAGAAGGAAGCGAAAGCCGAAGAGACACAAAATCCCTTCCAGGAATGTTCATGGGGTTTCTCTGTTACCCACTTAAATACATTGAAATTAAACAGAGTTTAGTCGATTTTATGGCCTGATCAAATGATTTTGCTGTGTTTCAACTTCTGCTGCTGGTTCCGAGGTGGAAGTACATTTCCTTTCTCTTTCACAATATCTACATTTTTTGTAATCGAATGTGGCTTCTGGGGTGACAAGCTGTTGGGAAGGTTCCTTGCCTCCCAGGTTTGCTTCTTTGCTCACATTACACAAATGTTGACTCCATGTTATGGCAAATGCATGTTGAAATTGTTAAGCAAGATACAACCTGTGTTTTCTACAGACTGCTTTAAGATGGCAACCTGGGCTGGCATTCCCACCTAGTGAGAGTAGTCCAACTCGTGGGTCTCTGAGGAGCTGCCCTCCAGGCTCTGCAGTTTCTCAAAACTGCTGCCTTCCTTCAGGTCATCCCAACCTTCATAGAAGTATCAGCAGGTAATATTGACCTGGAGAAGTATTCATACAGCACCTTGAGTTTTTACCTGGTAGATTTCACTTCCTGATTGAGAGTTTTTCAAGTCAAAATGAGGAATAACACATATGTTCAGTTTTACTGCACGGTGAAACCTCACATTTTTCCTCGTTCTGACCCTTTTTTCAAATGCATCTATCGTCGAGGTACTACGGGAGAGTTTTGAGTTGAGAAAGCCGCAGACCAATGCACAATTTGTCCCTCAATTCCCAAATCATGTACAATCGCAGTGTCTTTATACGGATTAAACACCAACTCTGTATGAGAGACAGAGGCAACAAACTGGCTCTACGTAAGCCATTGTGGGGTACAATAGGGGACCCCAAACAAGCCAACCCTCTAGAGAGGTTGCGCCTTTTACTGCAGACACATGGGCCCTGATTACGAGTTGCTCGTAATATTCTGATCTATGCGTGAACCCGTTTACATATGGGTCAGAATCACCAGTTTGAAGGATTTTAATGCATTTGGTATGTATCAGATGCGTTAAATAACTCAACTTTCGTTAAACTTCGGCAGGTCAAACCTGCCAAGATTTAGCAGGGAAAGTATACGGTATTTACCGTATCATGCAGATTTGTGTGCGTTTAACACCAAAATTTGCATGTCGTTCCCCATAAACTCGTAATAGGTGTTACTTATTGTGCACGATAAATAACGTATCCTGTGGTATCGTTATTTACCAGAAGCGATGTATAACCCTTAAACATGTAATCAGGCATCATAGAGTCCTAATACAGACGACCCCCGCAGCACCCAAACCCTCCAGTGGGCCCCCAGTCCTTCAGAAGGCCCCAGTTCAGCCCAATGCCAATGAATATTTGTGTATTATGGGAGACTCAGGGCCCCTCGTCACATTCTGCGAGGGAACTCCATCGTTTTACGTTACGCCACTGGATACACAACCTACTTCTGGAGCCCCACCTCTCACACCAGAAATACAACAAGCCTTTCACTCTTCTACCAACTTCAAGCCAGGAGTAGGGGTCACCATCACCTCCCAGTGTCCCTGGAAAGTCTTCACGTTGGAAGATGCCTCATGGTTCTGCCGAGACTGATGCTTACAGTTTTTAGGTCTCGGCCTGCACCAGCGCTTGCGCTGGTCTGGCCGAGAGTTTTAGTAAGCGGGTTTTGGAAGTGCAAACACTGGCTTTCGGCTGGCGACCAGCTTGCGTTCACGATGGCGTGCACGCGCGCAGCTGGCATCTGGGTTTCCTATCTCTTCCTCATTTCCTCGTCATGGCTCATTAACTCTCTGGACTCTGATGTTTCAATCGCAGCAGCAGCTCACATTACCAACTGACGGCCCTGGACTACAGTCACATGAAAACAACAGCGATTAGCATTGAAATGCAAGCTTTTTTTGTCTAGTTAGAAATATTGCTTCGGTGGGTTGATTTCACCTTATATCGCTATTTGTTTTATATTGGGAGTCACAGCCTAATTACCAGTCTTTTTGTCTCACTCTGGTTTTTTTTTTTTTATATTTATTCGCGCAAAGCACAAAGCTATATTTAAGGTTACTTTTTCCCGTCACTTCTTCACTCTATTTAAACTCCACACCCCCACTCTTATTGTCTCTCTCCTTCTCTCTCTCTCCCCTCTCTAATTCTCTCTCTACTTAATTAACTCTCCCCTCTCTATCTTTTTTAGCCTTTCATTCTCTCTCACCCCTTTATCTGTTTCTCTTTCAAACTCCTTCATTCACTCTCTCTCCCCTTCTTTCTCTCTCTCTATCCTGCTCCACTCTTTATTCTATGTACACCCTTTCTCTCTCTTTCTCTCTCACCACCCTCTCTAATTGGGTATTATATCTTCACTCTATCTCTCACTCGACAACACCACAGCATCACTCAGCGCAACCACAGCATCAATCAGAGCCAGCACAGCATCAATCAGAGCCAGCACAGCATCAATCAGAGCCAGCACAGCATCAATCAGAGCCAGCACAACATCTCTCAACGCCATCACACCATCTCTCAACGCCATCACAGCATCACTCAACGGCATCACAGCATCACTCAGTGAAACCACAGCATCACTCAGTGCAACCACAGCATTACTCAGCACAACCACAGCATTACTCAGCACAACCACAGCATCACTTAGCGCCACAACAGCATCACTCAGCGCCACCACAGCATCACTCGACGCCACCACAGCATCACTCAGCACCACCACAGCATCGCTCAGCGCCACCACAGCATCACTCGGCGCCACCACAGCATCACTCGGCGCCACCACAGCATCACTCGGCGCCACCATAGCTTCACTCAGCACCACCACAGCATCGCTCAGCACCACCACAGCATCGCTCAGTGCCACCACAGCATCACTCAGCACCACCACAGCATCACTCAGCACCACCACAGCATCACTCAGCGCCACCACAGCATCACTCAGCGCTACCACAGCATCACTCAGGGCCACCACAGCATCACTCAGGGCCACCAAAGCATCACTCAGGGCCACCACAGCATCACTCAGGGCCACCACAGCATCACTCAGCACCACCACAGCATCGCTCAGCACCACCACAGCATTACTCAGGGTCACCACAGCATCACTCAGGGCCACCACAGCATCACTAGGCGCCACAACAATATCACTCGGCACCACCACAGCATCACTCGGCGCCACCACAGCATCACTCGGCGCCACCACAGCATCACTCGGCGCCACCACAGCATCACTCGGCGCCACCACAGCATCACTCGGGGCCACCACAGCATCACTCAGGGCCACCACAGCATCACTCAGCACCACCACAGCATCACTCAGCACCACCACAGCATCACTCAGGGTCACCACAGCATCACTCAGGGCTACCACAGCATCACTAGGCGCCACAACAATATCACTCGGCACCACCACAGCATCACTTGGCGCCACCACAGCATCACTCGGCGCCACCACAGCATCACTCGGTGCCACCACAGCATCACTCGGTGCCACCACAGCATCACTCGGCGCTACCACAGCATCACTCAGCGCCACCACAGCATCACTCAGCATCACCACAGCATCACTCAACATCACCACAGCATCACTCAGCGCCACCACAGCATCACTCAGCGCCACCACAGCATCACTCAGCGCCGCCACAGCATTACTCAGTGCCGCCACAGCATCACTCAGTGCCACCACAGCATCGCTCAGCGTCGCCACAGCATCACTCAGCACCACCACAGCATCGCTCAGCACCGCCACTGCATCGCTCAGCACCGCCACAGCATCGCTCACCACCACAACAGCATCACTCAGGGCCACCACAGCATCACTCAGCGCCACCACAGCATCACTCAGCGCCACCACAGCATCACTCAGCGTCACCACAGCATCACTCAGCACCACCACAGCATCACTCAGAACTACCACAGCATCACCACAGCATCACTCAGTGCCACAACAATATCACTCAGCACCACCACAGCATCACTCAGCGCCACCACAGCATCACTCAGCGCCACCACAGCATCACTCAGCACCACCACAGCATCACTCAGCGCTGCCACAGCATCACTCAGCGCCGCCACAGCATCACTCAGCACCGCCACAGCATCATTCAGGGCCACCACAGCATCGCTCAGCACCACCACAGCATCGCTCAGCACCACAACAGCATCGCTCAGCACCACCACAGCATCGCTCAGCACCACCACAGCATCATTCAGCACCACCACAGCATCATTCAGCACCACCACAGCATCATTCAGCACCACCACAGCATCACTCAGGGCCACAACAGCATCACTCAGGGCCACCACAGCATCACTCAGGGCCACCACAGCATCACTCAGGGCCACCACAGCATCACTCAGGGCAACCACAGCATCACTCAGCACCACCACAGCATCACTCAGCGCCAAGACAATATCACTCAGCACCACCACAGCATCACTCAGCGCCAAGACAATATCACTCAGCACCACCACAGCATCACTCAGCACCACAGCAGTATCACTCAGCAAGACCTGAGTATCATTCAGCATCACCTCAGCATCGTCTCCGCAACAGTCACCACCACCACCACTACCACCTCAGCATCACTCAGCACCACCTCAGCCTGCTCTCGGAATCTGGCATCTGTTGATTCTCCCCTAGCGTTTGGCCGCTGCTAGTGTTATAATACAGGTACTAGTTCCCAACCTTCACCCTCCGATTGTTTATGCCCCCTCAAAAAAAAAGCTTTAACAAACAACCATTGCAATAGGCAGAAACAAGTTGCCAGCATTGCAAGAACAAAAGAAAACTGAGGAAATTTTTTATTGTAAATACTTTTTTTAATATGGTCGTTCAGTTTTACATAATGCCTTCTTGGTCATATATAAAGTAACAAAAATGCTTCTGACACTTTTTATTATAACTTTTCAGCATGCTGCACAGCAGCCACACTTCTCTACAGCACAGCTTGAAGACATTGGCAAAGTCAATAGCTCTGGCTAAACACTTATAAGGCCCCAAAGGCGAGACCTATTGGCTATGCCAATGCTTGTTTAATTAGTAAAAGCATTGAGTGCCGGTGCCCAAAGCTCTACTCAGAAGCCCACGGCCGGTGCAATCAAATGTTGGTGCGATGAATACCAGGGCTCCGTAGTCTTGAATCCACCTCATGCCTCTTTAATCCACCACCAACACGGCCCATGAGCGCAATTCACCAAAATGCCAGGGGTAGCGGAAGTGACATCGCACGCCTTTTGACCTTTACTTTGACTCACACACACACATGCCTACACATACACATTCACACACTCTCTCTCACATAAACACACTCTCACCCGCAGGCACGCAATCAACATACATTTAGCAGCATTTTTTACTTACCTTAGCTTCCGGATAGGGACATGTTCCAGCTAATGTACTCCATTCTTATTACACTGATATGATTATTATTCACCATTTGTGTAATAAAAATTGACAGAAAACCAGGAAAGTGGAGCTTCGACCAACTTCCATAAGGACGAGTTGCCCTGAGTTCTGATTTTGCCTCCTCTGAGGGCGGGGGTCGCAACAGCAGCGCCAGTGGTAGCAAGGGGAAAGCCAGGGGTCGCAGCTGCGACCCCTAAATGACGTTCATGTCCCTGCCTCTTTATCTCACTCCTGCAACTTCCTGCTTTCTCCCTTTCCGGGTGTCTCTTCCACGTCTTTCTGCTTTGTTTGTTTTTCTCTCCCTTGCTCTGGTAAATGTATGATGCAGGAAAATAAATGTAGGTCCCCACAAAAGAGTGGGAATGGCCCCCACCGGCAACCACCGGCTCAAATTAAGCACTGCAATTCTGTACCGTTTTTGCTGCATTAGAGGGCAAACATTTAATATGGGAA
This sequence comes from Calotriton arnoldi, assembly GCA_963921515.1. Lineage (NCBI taxonomy): Eukaryota > Metazoa > Chordata > Amphibia > Caudata > Salamandridae > Calotriton > Calotriton arnoldi. The sequence goes on from CAWUFW010017397.1 coordinate 114,352, forward strand.
CTTTAATAGGAACCACAGCTTATGGACGCCCCAGTAACATGCCCAACAAATTTGGATGAAATCTTATGGTTATTCCGAGGTGCATGTCTGTCCTTTTTGGGAAGGTTAGCGGAGCTCTGTCAAGCAGGACGAATGGTATTTACGGTCGAAAATGTTTAATTTCAGTGTGAAGTACGAATGAGCTATAACTATAGAATGGCTGCGCTGACTCCACAGAAAAGGCCCTTTTAGAATCACTAAATATTTGTGCACACAACCTCTCCCGACCGAAATGCACCAAACTATACAGAAAAGGCTTTTTACACCGCAAAACAGTTACCACGTTTGCTGCAGAATTGTCATTGGGAAGAGTTAGTACACAGAGTTAGGGGTCGGGCGCAGGGGAGAGTATAGAAACAAAACTTTTTATTGGGCCTTCCGTGGGTCGTTTTTTCAAAAAATGACACCAGATTTGCTTTGTTCCGCTTCATCCACTCTCTTTTGAAGGTTTTGTGATTTTTCATTCCGTGTTTCTGATGAAATTAGTCAAACTAGTGCCTGTCCAACACGCATCTCTGCGTTATGAACATTTACGTTAGACCTTTGCGATTATCTGAATTCGAAAGGGTTAACATTATATACTGTTTGTGAAACGCTTCCTTCGTTGAACAACCAGAACCTGGTAATGTGGGAGAAACAGTTCCAAATGCTGCTATTTTCAGGGTCCTCACATAACTTTCAGAACCTTAGCAAACAGCATTACGATCAGCAAATAGGTTTATCAAAAACACCGCTGGTTTGACATCTGTATAGAAAACAGTGATGGGTGGAATGGAATGCTTGAATTAATCTCAGCCACTGGTAATCACTCAGGCCGCATTCCAATCCAACGTTATTTTGCACACGAGAAACTTGTTCTGTGAGTTACGAGTGAGGTGCAAGGAACGGGGGACTTCTCTAATCCAGAGTACATGTTTGTGAGTTACAACCTGTTGCAGGGTATAGTTCTGTGCCAATGGGCACTGCCATGACAACCGTGCATGAAACCAGCATTTCTTTATGGTTAGCAGTGGTCGCGGCTCAAAGTTTCAAACAGGACCACTTGGGTTGTGTCTCGGCAGCAGACTTTACTGGAACCTTATGGGTGCTTTGCTTAGCATCAGGTTTATTGTGCTACAGTGAACATATATCTATGAAGGTTTTTTAAACCATAGCGCTTTGCTACATATTCACCTTCACTGAGTTATCTGAAAGCGCCATGCTTTATCTGCATCTCTTAACCATAACCACTTCCTAAATTAAGCCTTCACCTTCGACATCACGTTTAAGCAATGCAATTGGACTGGGGTCCCTGCAACACTTCTGGTAAACATACATGCGAACAACACTCCCAAATTTAGGTGGTAAACTCCCGAATTTTTCACTTCAAATTATCTTGTTTCCGCTTTCTCAGTCAAGCGTTCTCTACTCTACCACAAATTCATTGAGAATTTATATAATTTCTCCAATTTTTTTTTCTCTACTTCTCCCTCTTAGGAGTTCTTAACCCCTTAAGTGCTTCTGTCGGCCAACGGCCGTCGCGAGCACTACCTCGGTAGTGCTGCGCACGTCCGTTGGCCGACGCGGCCCCGCCCGCTTAATAGAACGTTCCGCACTGGCGCGGAACGTTCGAAGCAGTTAAGCAAGTTGCATTATGGGAAAACAAGATACTGCTTTGAGAACCACCAAATAACCATTGTTAATCTTTGAGGAAAAGGGTTAATAAATAAACATAAAAACAATGTAAAAGGGAAATACAAAGAAACGTTCAAATTACCCATGAGGATTCATTTACATATTCAGAAATCATCAATTATTTGTAGGTAACCAAAGTAGTCCTGCAACTCGGGGCGCAAGTTCGAGTTAAACAGACATTTGAGGTGCGCAGATTCAGAGTGTCGCTGGCGTTGCAGGATGCTCTATTTAGGAGCTGCTCTCCACCTAAACTTGGGAATTACCCAGAGTTCCCTCTTTCCTTTTTTACATAATTTATGCGGCACTCTAAGCCCAACAGGGTATTGTTTTGACTTATACTGGGTGCTTCCTTGTGTCTGGACAAAGCTATACCTCTCTGAAGAGTTCATAACAAAAGCAAAACATGTGTCAGGGGTTGCTTTTATTCATTCCAGGTTGGGGTGGATGGTATTTTACCCTCCAAAGCTGTATTATTGTGCCTGGAGTTTTAAAAGGCTTTTGTTATTTTTCCAGCCGCGGTCCAAGCAGGTAAGAGCGGTGGGGTTGGGTTGGTGGGGGGGATTCAACAGACCACCACGAGGGAAAATTAAATAAATAATTAATTTTTCTTCGTTGTCATCTGTCGAAGTCCTCCCCCACCCAGCCCCACCGCCCACTGCTCTTACCTGCACGGGCTGCATTTTCCACCTCTGTATGGACGGCACTAGCTAATCCTATGCTTAAAGACTTTGCTGTAAAAATGGCAAGTGGGGGGGCGTGGCTCCGTCTGGCTGCAAGATGGCCGCACCTTGAGTGGGCTCTGACAGCCGAGCGACCGAATCCGGCACAATCCGGCGATATGAGGACGCACGATTCCTATTAATAGGGTGATCAATACCCCAGGCAACATGCAGCATACGCCGACTCTGCATGAACCCTGTAGCCGGCTGTGCACACCGCATGGCGCCATTGTCAGCTGAGGAGTGGGGAAGGCCTACCATGCTGCCTACTTAGAAGGCAGGTGGCTGAGTGCAGCACATGAGGCGGCGGAGGACTCACCTGCAGCGGACTTTGTTTTGGAGTCTCAGGGGGCGGATCGGCCTCATTGCCTGCTGGACTGCGGCAGAGCACTGAAGAGGTCCTGCTGATGTGGCTGGGCCTGGCTGTGCTGGGAGGTGGCCTGCGGAGAGGCCCGGCAGGCGGGCTGGCCGAGACACAGGCGGGTGTGAGGCGCAGGCCCGCCGGAGAAGACCTGCTGACCGGCAGAGCCGAGGCCGAGACATCCAGACAGTGAGGAAGCAGGAGCGTGGGGGAGTGGCGTGAGGGCAGACCGCTGCGCAGCAGGCAAAGAAAAGCACTGAGGATCCATCGGGGGCCAAAGGTAGGACAGACTGCTGCCGGGGCGCAGGGGTGCGGCGGGGCGAAAACTCAGCAATGCAGGGAGGGCCCCTGACCACTGACTCTTTGCTGCCCTCTTGAAGAGAGTAGGAACCCCCCACCCCCGCCCATCCTCTGACACACCGCGGCCCAGGCTCCCCTTCAAAGCGCTGAGCACCACTGGACCTGGCTGCTAAGCAGGGGAGGGGGCTGGTAGTCCCCCCAGCCCAGAATCAAGCGTGGAGCTGGACCCCGGGGTGCCAAACTACCGACACTGATCCCTGATCCCTGGCCCTGAGGCTCCCTCATACTGAACACTGATAATATGAGGCGGGCGCTTGAGGCACAATTCATCATCGCCTGTAGGCGGCCCTTCTGACCTGATACGCGGCGCTGGACGTGTACAGCACCACAGAGCTAGCTGAGCGACCTTCTCCTAGCCGCCTTGTTGGTCCTTGCAAATAGGGCTTGCCATTAAGTTGACCGGGAGACGGTGCAGTGGGCGTGGTGCCCTCCCAACCCTGAGCTTACAAACAAACCTGTGGTGATCGTAGGGGCACTATATTGAGAACCATCTGCAACAATGGCCAAATCTGACGCTAAACAACCCAAGCTCACATGTGAAGGACGACGCCACACCAGACAGGGAAACCATCCCAGGACACGGAGGGACAGACAACGCAAACGGAAGACACCGGAAGACCATTCACCTTCAACTAGCATGTATTACCCACAAAGAAACACCAATGTACTTAGCACAGAAAATTGAGTCATCAGGTGGAGGCAGACAATCCCGTAGTGCCAGAGACCTGATGCTGAAACCCCCCATCTTTAAGAAGAAGAAAACGTATGACAGAGCATTCTCCGGAGCTGCACCCAGAATCTGGAACTCACTCCCTCCAAACATTAGAAGAATTCCAAACACGTCAACCTTCAAGAGGGAAGCGAAGATCTTCCTAATGAGCAAATTCCTACCCTAAACAACAACTGATCATCATCTGCATCGTGATTGCGAGGTGCTGCCTAGTCCTCTTAGGTATGGATGCATCCTATCCATGAGAGGTCACAGAGACACCATATCATTCCTCACCATCGAGCAAAGAGGTGGTACCAATTAGATCGGATATAGGAGTTTGCCGTCAACAGGACAGTAACGTATGTAAGGGTAAACTCTCCAGATCACTATGAATGCACTCAGACTGTACACTACTACAATTATGGGTCCTAGAAAGGTACGCATCGGAACTTTATGTTTTAATACTACTGATATTTCTGTTGTACTCTAAACAATTTTCGATGTGTAACTGTAAAGCGCTCTGATACCCTTGGGTCATGTTCGCGCTATATAAAACTCTGAATAAATAAATACCGGAACCCCTGATGAAGATATTTGAGGCCAGCAGATTCAGAGTGTTGTTGTAGGGTGCTCTATATAGGAGCTGCTCGCCACCCAAACTTGGGAACTACCCAGAGTTCTTTTCTTTCCTTTTTGCATAATTTATGCGGCGCTCTAAGCCTGAAAGGGTATTGTTTTGTTCAGGCTTAGTGTGCCGCATACATTATGCAAATAAGTATATATATATATATGTTTCGTTGCCAACAATAAAACCTTTTTAAAGCAGAACCAACTGGCGTGGCTCCTTCCTTACCGAGAAAACAGGGGAGGATCGTTGCTATATATATAAGACAAATAGGGAACACTGTTTAATTCCCAAGTTTTAGGTAGAAAGCAGCTCCTTTACATGGGGCATTCTACAACAACAGTGAAATGTGAAGCATAGGCTAGGCCCAATGCCATCCATGCCGAGCTAGAAAAGTGATAAATCTTTTTGCCATTTGTTGGCATTGTTTTTAAGCGTAAGATTAGCAAGTACTACCCATGGCGAGCCAAAAAATGATAAAGGCATTTTACCATACCAGGCACAGTAGTACAGCTTTGGATTCATAAAATACATCCCAGTCACCTGGCATAAGTAAAAGCAGTTCCTGACATGTTTGGTCCTTATTAGAGCTTGTCAGCCAAGCATAGCTTTGTGAAGTCAAAAGGGAGCACCCAATGTAATCCAAACCAGCCATTTCAGGCTTAGCGCGCAGGAGAACTTTAGAAGAACCTCCTTCCTGTCTGGCTGTATACCTATCACCTTTTAAGGACATAAATGAGATTGGCATTTGCCCAGCGAGTACCTTTGGCATATCTAGCAGTGGGGGCGGGGGAAAATGACTGCGTCAGCAGGTAAGTATCTGATTTTACGTGTATGTGTGTTGGAAGGGGGGGCATTTAACATGAAATGCAATTACATCCACACACTGTGCATGGATTAACATGTCTGTGGGTAGGTGACTTAATCACTGGCAGTATCTTTATGAGTAAATTGAAGATAAGTTTGTTTTTACATATTGGGGCTGTGTGTTCGGATCAGATCTTGGGAGGTGATTAGCAAGGATGGCAGTTGCATGTTCCTCTCTGCCTTTGCATGCTTTGAATCATGCTGTGATGAAAAAAGGTATATGAACCTTCCAATAAGATAAATACATTTTTTGTCCACACTTTTATCCAATTTATTCCATACGTAATCCAAAATACTCCGTATTTTCATCAAAATATTTCAGTATTCTTTCTTTGTTCAAGTTCAATGAGTGCCCTCATAGGCTTTACTCATATACTCATATACACCTCCATGTGGAGAAGTGTGGCTCAATGGTTAGAGCGGCAGACCCTGATGCAGAGATCTGGCCCGGGACCAGGGTTCAATTCCCACCTCGGTGGGTCTTGGGCTCAATTTCCTCGGACCTGATAATTCTCGCCTCGGTGCCTATTCTAATCATGGGTCCAACTCTGGGCAATAGTTTGCTTAAGCTCCACAACAGCCCCAACAGCGCTGGGATGCCTGGCTTCACCCTGGGGCTGCCCAGGAGTGGACATTTTCACAGGGAAAAGCCAGGAAGGGTTCCACAGCGGTATGCGTACAGCGCCTGGACACCCCTTTGGGGGTATGGGTGCGCTTTACAAATTTCATTTCATTCATTTCATGTGTATATGAGTAAAACCTATGAGGGCACTCATTGAACTTGAACAAAGGAAGAATGCTGAAATATTTTGATGAAAATACGGAGTACTTTGGATTACGTATGGAATAAATTGGATAAAAGTGTGGACAAACAATGTGTTTATCTTATTGGAGGGTTCATATACCTTTTTTCAGCTGTGCATCTTGGTATGGAGTGCCTGACGCGGTCCCAGTTATTTAGGAATGATATCAACGTGCACAGACGGAGCGCGTCCAGGATAGCACGCACCAACACTGCCTTGAGCATCGCATAGATTGCAAGAGCATCAATCTTGGGTGTGCACTCAACCTTTTCATATATGGATTGAACCATGCTGTCCCATGGGCTGGAGCCGACCATCACGCTTCGTTTCACCCAGGCTGGCGAGTGGCCGCGTCAGGCTCCCAGGTGCATAAGCACCCTGAAGCATTACACAAGTTTTAAGGCTTATTGTAGACATTACATTGCACAAAGGGTGTATATGAAATTTAGCTCATTACGTTCAAGGAACTTCCTTGTTCTACTTGTTATGAAGTGTCAAAGTGCCACACGCAAGGCACTGAAATGTTAAACTTAAGTACATTTAAACCTGAATAAGTCACACAGTGTGCCCAACTCTACCAATTTGGGCAGTAGACTGCCAACATTGATAGCAGTCCACCAGCTTCCGCATAAGGTGTTGATTCGATCGTTTTTTTTTCTCCTTTATGTAGAATGAGAGTGAGTGAGTGTGTTTGTGTGTCTTTACTTTTCATAACATCTGGTCGGACTGGCAAGGGTATGCAAGTAACTAATGTAACTTTTCTTTTGGTTTTCATCTTAAAAAGACCGCTCTACACATGGGGGCTGTAATACTTGCAGCACAGTAAGAGCACATTCAACTCATTCCTAGTCATTCCATGAGTGAAAACCAGGCTGTGATGTGAAAGGAGACTGGGTATGAGGGTTTATCCAAGAACCAAAGCAACAGAGTTTAGAGAGAAAGATAGTGACAAGGTAGGGGAGAAAGACTGCAAGATAGGTGAGCAGAGCCCCCATAGAGCTGTAGGAGGAAGAGCTAAGTGATGATAAATGAAAAAGTGCATGCCTGAAGGGACGAAAAGTTGGTAGAAGGGCAAAGAGGAGGGAAAGGTAAGGCAAAGGCAGGAGGGCGAAATAAAAGGGGTCAGTGTGGGAGAAGTGAAGCAAAAAGTGTTGAGTTAATAAAATGGAAGGAGACGTGCATAGTGGAGAAAAAGAAGGGGGGGGCTGAGAGGATGAAAAAAGGAGCAAGAGCTGGGCTGGAGAGAAATGAGGGAGACGATGTGTGGGGAGAAAAGGGGAGAAGGACTGAGACCGGGATGTGGAAAAAGAATCAAAAGGCTGAAGGACTAAGGGAGAAGCTGGAAGATGGACGGGGTGATATGGAGGAAGGGAAGAGGAAGGTCTGAGAAGGAACAAGAATGAAAAAGGCAGAAGGTTTGAGGATAATGAAAATAACTTGTTTTTACGTAGTCCTTACTACCACAGTTTTACTGTTTCAAAGCACTAGTAATTAACAGGTGATACCAATTTAATGGTACCCAATTTATCAACATCAGAAAGATGAGGAACTGAGTCAGCAATGCTGGGACGTGAACCAATGACTTGCAGGTAGGACATAAGAAGTGCGAAAGGCTGAAGAAAAGCGAAAGAAAGAAAAGGGGTGACTGGAAGAGGAATGAAAAGAGAGGAAAACCTGAGAGGAAACGAAAGATAGAGAAGGACCTACTCCTGATGGTAAGAGACAAAGGTAAGGTGATTCGAAGACGAGCTGACAGTTTGAGGGTGAATGGAGAAGAGAGGCCACATATATTGTTTATCATACCACTAACTATTTATAGATAGGAATACCCCAACACTAGTGCGGCTGCCTAGTGGGAGACTTTGGCACAATAACCCGCTTAACTCGAAATGACTTTGCTTATATGCTGCACGAATCTGTATGAGTTTTCCCAACTATCTGTTCACTTGTATATGGTATGTTGTAACATTCAAGGTGATGGGTACATTTTAATTGGATTTTTGCTGTTCTTGTGAATCCACCCCTCCTCATAAGGTTGTTTCCTATAAGGTGAGTAACGTTAAAGGATCTTTTCTTTGACATCATCAAGATTTACGATTGTTAGACGGCACTTACAGTGACGTCATGAACAATGCAAATATTTGGTGGGCAAGGTTGCGCAACCTGGTCACCCGTGAAACTAGGAAGCTGTGACAAAGGGCCACTTTTAATGCACTCGACTTTTAAGCCCAAAAGGACTTTATTTGAGTTGTCTCCCTCCTAAAACTGTCTCTGCTTTAGTGTGTCAATGGGGAAAATAAATTCCCCAGGTTTTGTTTTCGAAAGCTCCCTCTTCGCATCTTGAAAATGTTGGCATCTATGTATCATGTAAGCAATTTGCAAAGTTTTGGAGACATATGCTACTCAACTTGGAGAAAATGAAACTTTTCCCAAAATATCCCAGGGCTGATATCAAATTAGTAAATAAGCCTTTTGGACAATCTTGAACAAGATTCCACTTTCCAAAAACACTCTAGAACCCAGGGCTTTAAATGAAAAAAGTTGGGGGGACTGTAAAAGGGGCGTGGCTTAAATATGTAAAGGAAATTTCTGTGATTCCAATAGTGTGCCACCCAGCCAGTATTTTGGTTCCCCTCTGAGCTTCCTGTTCTTGCATCAAGAAAAATAACACAACAACTGTCATACACCTAAAACCAGCCAGAACTTTTGAGTTTGTCAATGGTTGTTAGCCGTTTAAGATAAATGAGTGACAAAAATTATTTTGTTTTAAATAATTAATATTAAAAATGCTAAAATTCTGAAATTGTGAGACTGTGAATGAAACATTACACAGTCTTGAGGTCTCTACAGTCTCAATCGCTCCTGTTAGGTTCACTCTATGTTAGACATGTACGCCCTTTTTCTCTCCACATCTCCTGCATTTGCGTTTCTTGCACCGATCTTTCCTCTTCAGCACCCTAGTTTCACTGTCTCCTGAATGCAATTCCTTGCAGCTTCTTCACTTCACCACCCCAAACACACAATGCACCCACTCAGCTATAAGCACTGTATTTTCTTTTACTTTCGCTTTGTCAATATTTTGGCAACTGTTTACCTCCTTCACTCACATTTGTACAGAATCAGAATTGCAACTGAAATATGCGTCCATTGCTCTGTGCATTCTGCAGAGAGCCCAATGATTGGATGGACATGTATTCTGAAGACCTTTTTGACCTACTGACAGTCACTGTGGGAAACTTGCACTGCCTTCAGCCTCAAATCCAGAATGCTGAGTTGTGACCTGCTATAAATACTTTAAGGCAACTCAGTTGAAAGTATGCACTATACAAGTGCAATATGCTAAACAATAATAATACAAACTGAAAAACAACATCCTGGAAATAGCTAACACTATTAGAGAATGTAATATTAAGTAAAACGTGAAGTATGAACAGAAACTAAATCGCTTATATGGATTACATAAAAGTTTTTGCATTCATTGTTCAAGAACAAAATTGTACTCAAGAAATAAAATCGAGGGGGCTAAGGGGATAACGCCTTCTTAGCTTAAAGAAAGAATTAAAAAATCTGGTAACTAGAAAGAAGCGGGAATCAAATGCAAAATGTTGGGAAGTAATGTTGGAGACCATAGAGGCTAAAAATATAAGGAAACTTCAGAGGTTGGTACAGAGTGGGATAGGAAATTCCCAAGGACAATCGTCAGGCTCCATGGGTGAGTACGCGTGGGTAGAATTTCTAGAGCAGGCCTATAACAATGATGCCGCAACTGTTCAGTGTCCTATTAGATTCCTTGTTAAGGAGGAGACAAAGCAGAGTTTCACAGAGTTAACAATCAAGAAAACAATTGAAATGTTAAAACTTACATGGGCTGCTGGTCCGGCTAATCTACCGGGGGTAATAATAAAAACAAACACAGCATGGTGGACCAGTTTGTTTTATATCCTCTTCCAGGAAATACTTTTGACAGAAAGATTTCCAAACAGCTGGAAAGGAGCAGTGATCAAACCTATATATAAAAAAGGCAAGTATGCCCACCCAGGAAATTACCGGCAAATAAACCTGTTGAATGTAAGTGGCAAAGTCTTCTCAAAAATCCTTTTGGGAATGTTAAAGAAGTGGGTAGAAGCAAATTCTATTATCCCACAGGAATAGAGTGGTTTTAAGGAGAGTCGCTCGACGATTGACCATTGGTAAGAAATCCATAGAGCAGTGCGGAGTACTGTACTGTTATTTTGTAGACTTCAGCTCTGCATTTGATTCTGTTGATCGAGTCTTGTTATGGGAAGGCGTTAATGACACATGGGATCCCCAAAGACTTGCTTTTAATCTTGCAGAAACTCCACAGGGATAATTGGGCCCAAGTTGAACTGGACAGTGAAGGATCCCTTTCTAAGAGAATCAATATAGGAAATGGCTTGAGACAAGGGTGTGGATTGGCACCAACATTATTCTCCCTGTTTTTGGCTGCTCTCCCTAAAGTTGTAAGTCAATCGAACACATGGGAGAGGATGTAATGTTACCGCCAGAGCTGCAGACTTTGGAACTTGGGAACCGAGTTCAAGTCTGGGTGTTGGTTCAACATCTTGTAAATATGCGCATACGACTTAATCTTTCTGTTCCTAAAACCAAATCTGACCTTCTCTTATTTTAACTGGTTCTCATGTAAAGTGCTCCAATGCACGCTATGTAAAACTGCAACAAAAAACAAAGAACAGGATTCCAATTTGCACCTCACAACCCAATTGATGTCATGTATTTTGTGGGAGGTCCTTTACTCGCAGCATTTTAGCCATGGTGTTATTTAGAAAATATTCAGTAACCCCAGAATGCTTGTTCTTCCTCTGATTCATTTGTACAATATCTGCGACGAGTTAAACATGTGCAGAGTACAGCTAAACTCAAAGACATGAAAGAGCTTTATTGCACGATTAGTTGGAACCATCACAGTTTATAAAAACATGTTTTTGTATGGCACACATATTTGAAGGCAGTCTCACATGTGATAATGAACATAAAGAAGGCTCTGTGAAATAAACAGTTTGTCTAGGATCACACACTTTGGTGATGCCGAGAAGCTGGGATTTTTCCTAGCTTTTCCATTTTCACACTGAACAATTTGATCACTAGATGGGCATCTCTTTCGGATATCGCATGCTAATGCTTTGTCTGTAATTCTTGGAGGATGAGATTAGAGCATAGGTAACACTGCCTGCTGCTCAACCATGCTTAGTGCTACTTTGGGCCTCTCTCCTTCTACTTAGCACTGCTTCCCAGGATTGTGTGTCTAGATCCCAACCTCCCTTCATGTACTTCACATGATGCTGCGTACCAAGATGGCCTCTCCAGGTAGGGCACTGGGGAGTAGCAATACTAGCAAAGAACAGTTGGAGCCCAAAGGTTAACTATGGCTTTGTATTTTGGGAAACGACTGAAGCAGTTTCATCTTTGTCTACCGCCCCTGACTTTTCTGTCAGTCATTGTGCATAACTTGGCGGATTCCAGGGCTGACTTTATTCATTGCAGCAATCTATGTTGCATATGTCTATATGGGTATTACTACAGTCATACTTTCCCGTAGCCGGCAGGAGGAATCGCATCACTGTGTATCAGCTTGATTTATGTCAACAGGATGTTTTGTTTTGGGGCTGATGGGTCATGTATGCTTTTATTATTCACTGGCCACCTGGATGTACTTTTACAAGGCCTCTAACCTGTAACACTGATCATGCTTTATTTTCATTGCATTTATATGACTTTAGATGGCTTTGCTTCGACTGAGATGGTACCTTTTATCAATTTTTATACTGAACCTGGTCATGTACAGAGATCGAAGAACATGTTGGCTGGCATGTTAATGTCTAGTTACAATAGTGGAAAACTCAAATCCTAGTTACTGTTTTGATTTACTTGCGAGAAAGTGTAACACATTTGGCAGTAGAATGTCACTCCTTCGCACGCACACTGAAACCACAGAAATGTCACACATAAGCATTCTGAAGACCTGGCAGCTATGTAGAACTGAAAACAAGATCGTATTTATTCATTAGTAACATGCCATTTCTGTATTTGTTTACTTTAAGTATTAATCATGGATCAGCTCTAGAGCACATTTAAAAGGACTTTCTATTTATATTTGTTCTTTGAAGTATGTACAGATAAAGGGAAAAAATATTAACCAGCTTTAGCTGTTTTTGCTTATTTTTGACCCACTGGAACAATATCTGCCTCTGTTCATTTGATCTCTGTAGCTTGTGCTTACCTATTATGGTGCAATAAAGTGCAATGGCATGGGGGTGTGAGATGTTTTATGATGATTTTTTTTATAACCAACTTTATTGAGAAATTTATGGCAGAACACAGCATAACACAATTCAATAATGATCGATGCAGGGGCACAGCATCACAGCAAGTGCAAACAGCAGCTTTGTAAAGCATTACATGATCAAATTGACACTCCATAATAACTACACCACTTCCCCAATATTTGTGTATGCTTTTGAGGGCAGCCACGTGCCTCGAACATTGGTTTCTCCTGGGGAGCGCACCAGTCCATCCCTTTGCGCCAGCCACTAACAGTCGGTGGCTTATGCTGTTTCCACACATGGGCCACATCATGTTTAGCAACCAAACAGGCCACCACCAAAATGAGACGCTCAACTCTAGGGCCACCAACCTCCTCCAGCAGTCCCAATAATGCAATGCAAGGTGTTAGCTCCAGGGTGCGGCCCCAAACAGACAAGAGTAGGCAGCCGATCTACTGGGTCTTTTCAAGACCATCGGCGGCATGAATGACCAGTGAGTGGTAGATCGCAGAGGTTGCGCCCCTGCCCAACTGCCCTAAGAAAGCCTTCGCCTCCAGCGGACTGAATTCGGGCTGTGGGTCCGTTGGGAGCTCATGAGCCTGCAGGGCATGGCATAGTTGGAGGTAGAGAAAGAACTGAATGTTGGATTGGGCATACCTACCCTTTTGATCTTGAAACAACATAATGCTACCCCCTTTGTAAACGTCTCCCAGGTAAGAAATCCCTATGCGATCCCATGGGACAAAACCTTCCAGGGTCGAAAGTTGGCCAAGCCACGTTCCCCTCCATAAAGGAGTTATCCCAGTGAAACGGCGATTCCAGCCGGCAAGCCGAAAAGCCGTCCTCCAACAAGTGAGAGACACCTGTGTGCAAGAGGGTAATGTGATGGGCAGACGTGCACCATACAAAAGATCGAGCTGACCATCTATACCCAATGAGTGAATTTTCAGACGATATGCTGGGTCGTCCCACCCCGTGACCCATTCATTAACCGGCACTAAGTGAGCTGCAAGGAAGTATAGATAGCTATCTAACAAACCCAGGCCACCATCAAATGGGATCTACGCAGGGAGCAAAAGGCCACCCTGTGCCTCCCACGTGCCCCGTCAAGTAGGTGATCTTAACTGTCAAGGAGTGAAACCACCTGCGGGTAATGGGATAGGGACAGTTGCCCAGCCTATACAAATAACATGGTAGACATACCATTTTAAACAGGGCAGTGCGCCCCATGGGGTTCAGTGGCAAGTTGGCCCAACATCCGAGGTCGCGGTCAAGCCACAGGCCCAGCTCGCTGAAATTAAGTGCCCAAGCCAGATACGGGAGGGGGGGACACGTGAATCCCTAAATACTAGAAGGAGTTGTGCTGGATCGGGATGTTGGGACACCAAACCTGCCCCAGGGCATCACCACGCACCTCCACTAGACAGGACTTGCTATTGTTAACCCAGAGCCCGGATGCCTCACCGTAGAGCCGAAGAAGAGTCAAACACCGGGTCCCAGAGCGCTGGGGATCCTCCAAAAACAAAAGAATGTTATGCGGTCTTTTTTTTTTTTTACGGAGTTTTATATAGCACAAACTTGACCCGAAGGTATTGGGTATCAGAGCGCTTTACACGAGCACCAGTTGCGTTACATAAGGACACATTCATTTTTGTAAGGCACGGGAAGATTAAGTGATTTGCACAGGATGTTGTGCGTCCCTGCCGAAACTCGAACCTGGTTCTCCAGCTCCGAGGTCAACCGCCCTAGCCGTTAGGCCAACTCCTCTCCCGAATCTGTTTCCCCACCGCCAGCCCCGAACCTGGGCATCGCAGAGTATAAGCCGCGCCAGAGGTTCTATCACTAAGGCGAATAACAGGGGGGACAACGGACACCTCTGGTGCCTACCACGCTCGATAGGAAACACAGGAGACAGAACCCCACTGACACGGACCTGGGCAGTCGGGGCATGATATAGAAGACGGATCATGCAAAGGAATCCCTCCCCCAACCCAGCCCACTGGAGGACTCTATCCATGAAATCCCACGACACTGTGTCAAAAGCCTTGGTCAGATCAACTAGCAAGAGGGACAGTGTACAATAAAGGTCCTGCACCCAGGGCAGCGCCATGTGGACCCTTCTAATACAATGGCGCATGCTGCGGCCCGGCATAGATACACACCGATCCGAATGGATCAGATGTAGTAGCGTCTGGCTAAGCCGTGTCGCTAGCACTTTTGCATAGATCTTAATGTCAGGGTTAATCAGCGAAATTGGGCAATAGGCTGAACACTGGTCCCTGGGAAGACCCTCCTTAGACAGGATCCCGATTGTGGTGCAATCGAGATCTGGTGGAAAAGACCCCTGCTGCAGGGCAGCTACAAAAAAGTTCAGAAGGTGCTGGCATACAATATTGTGGAAGAGCTTATAATACTCAATGGGATACCCATCAGGGCCAGCCGTCTTCCCGGCTTGCAATCCTGACACCACGTAGTTCACCTCCTCCAACGTAAGGGCCTGATTGAACTCACAAGCCAGGGCACTGGGTACAGATGGCAACGATATGTTATCCAGGAGGGGATTAGCGACTTCTGCTAGTGGAGGGGGACATCGCGAGTATAAGCCCCGATAGAAATCAGCAAAGGTCTGAGCGATGTCAGGGAGATCCTCCAAAGGGCATCCTGAGGAGTCCCGAACCACCGGAACTACTCGGACCAATTTATTGCCCGCAGGGTATACCCTCTGTCTAGAAGCCATCCAACATTGTTCAGCTTACTGTCGTAGTTCTTAACGTGCTATGGCTAGGAGACGACGAGAGGGTTCAGTATCATGGTGGCGGAGGGAGGCCTCCAAACGCAGACTCTGGCCCTCCAGATCAGTCAGCCGCATCACGCAGAGTGCCTCCACCCGGCAGACGTAGCTTTTAAGACAGCGTTTCAGAGAAGTCTTACTAGCTGCCCAGAGCGTCACCGCCAAGGGTAGCGAACCCAAGTTAAGTCTGAAAAACTGTTATAGTTCCTCCTCAACAAAGGCAGCACATTTGGAACTTTGCAATTACCGTGTGCTGAACCTCTAGGCAGGGCGCAGGATGGTGGGTTGGGCCCCCCAGGCCAGCAAAAGCAGAGCATGGTCAGAGATACCACGCGGGAGAATGCGCACAGACTGAACCAAAAGAAGATCTGCCGCCGGTAGCCACAGCAGGTCTATTCGGGACTCCACAGTATGCACCGCTGACTGGTGAGTGTAAGCCCACTGGATAGGGTGCCAAGAGCGCCATAAATCGCAGAGGCCCAGCGAGTCAGCCCAGGAGGACAGACAAACCGACCGGGAACACCTGGCAGGGTATGGGGCAGAAGACACATCTAAAACTGGGTCAGGTGTTGCATTAAAGACCCTCCCACCACCGTCACCCCCTGGGGGAGAGTCAGGATAAAGGACTGCAACACTTGCAGAGAGGGCTGCAGCAGAGGAGGAGAAACATAGCAGGACACAAAGTTGTAGTGCCTCATGTAGGAAGCTGGCTCTGTATATACTATACCAGGGTGAGGTATAGTGTGCACAGAGTCCAGTGGAACCCAAAGGTAGGCAGAGGTAAAGTTAGATAGCACCTCACTCTCTATTTGTGGTAGTGTGGGCGAGCAGTAAGGCTTTATCAGAGGGTAGTGTTAAGCATTTGTTGTACACACTCAATCAGCAAATGATTGTCACACACTCAAAGACTGAACTTAGACCAATTTTGTTTGTATAAAAATATTCTTTTAGTTATTTTATTTTCTAGAACCAAGCAAGCCTGGCACAGGTAAGTGATTTATACTTTGCAGTAATAATACTGTTTGAATTGCAGTTGTATATATACTTTGGTTTGATTACAGTAGAATCACTGGTAATGCAATGCTTTGAAATATTGGACATATACTTTGTATTGACTTTTTAATAGGATGTCAAGTAGATTACTTTACAGATAACATTTCTTACACAGTGTAGTATACCTGGATACTGCACTGGGACATTTCCTGTAAACAGGTAAGTAAAAGTGTTTTGGTTATTTGTATACAGTTTTAGAGACTTTTATAGATCTTCCAACTCCACTCTTAGAAACTTTTTTATAGAAAAACAGTCAATGTTACCCTATGGGAGGAAATAGTGTTATCGGTTAACAGGTAAGTACTTTGTTGTGGGAGTTGGGTTTCTGGGGTTAGACTCAGGGGTTCCCCAGGGTCAAGGATGCACTATTGTTACACCCTCAGCGGCACTAGGGCGGCCGGGTGCAAGTGCTGTGGCCCAATGTTATCCAATGGGAGTTAGGGGGCCTCCGGTTGGTGGCTGCTTACGAGCAGGCCACAAGGTTGTGGGAGCCAAGCTCCTGGACTTAAGCTCAGGGCAAATGGGGGTTCAAGTTAGCACCAAAAGTGCACCCTCAGCAGCACTAGGGCGGCCGTGTGCAGGGTGCTGGTTTGTCGTCGGGTGCCTTGTTACTTTCAATGGGGATTCTCCGGTTTGCAAACACACTGCAGGCTCGGGGACGAAGGTCTTCTGGGTGCGACCACCACTTGGAGAGGTAAGTGGGGATGCTGGGGGTTGGCTAGACACCATCGGTTGGGCCACCCAAGGCCGTGGGGCGTCGGGTGCAGGGGTGTCTTTTAGGGTCGGATCTTCTTACCAGCTCCTGGTTGCATTTGGGGGGACCTTCCGGATTGAGGCTGCAGGCTTCGGCTGGAGGCTTGAGGCAGGTCAGGGATCACTGGATCTCGGGTCCGGATCGCCGGGGAGACCTCCTCGTGGTGTTGGGCCACTTGAGCTCTGGCCGTGGGCGTTGGGTGCAGATTGGTGCAGACTCGCGGATTTCGCCGGAGCTGGAGTCTGTTGGTGAACAAATCCGGTGTTCACGGGAGACAAAGTCTTTTCTTTGGAAGGCAGGGCAGGTCCTTGGGGTTCTTGAGGTTGCTGGCTGCAGGACACACCGGAGTTTCACTTCTGCAGGTTCGAGGTGGGGACAGGCCGGTAGGGCCGGGGCCGAGTCAGTGGGCGTCCTTCTCTTCTTAGCTTCGGCACCGCTGTTCAGTCCTTCTTCTTTTCTTCTTGTAGTTTCTTGTCTAACTTCTTGGTTCAGGGCTGCCCTCTAAATACTGTATTTAGGGGGCGTTTTAGGGGTCTCGAGGTCAGTAGCCAATGGGCTACTGACCTTAGGGTGACTACACCCTTGGTGTGCTCATCCCACGTGGGGGAGTGAGCACAATCCCTAATCCTGATTGGGGAGTGCCTGCCATCTGCAAGATGGCGGGACCTGAAGAGTGGGCTTCACCTCGCCTCCCCCACATGAGGGGTGGTGTTGGCAGAGGGGGGCACACCTTCTGGGCTGGCTAATTTTTCCCTGTCTTCCCTTTTAGGAGGGGAGACAGGAAGGAAGCCTGCTCCTGATAGCAGGAGAGGCTGGGGGTCGCATTACAAAGGCTGCAAGGCCTGGGGGAGGTGTGGCCCAGGAAAGGCTTTGTTTCTGGGCTCAGGGAGCGAAGGCTCCCACCCCAGGGGTCCAGAAACATGTCTCGTGGTGGCAGGCTGGTGTGTTACCAGTCAGGGAACCCACCAGAGACTGGTCGTTTTTCAGGTGGCATCTCTAAGATGTGCATTTTTTAATAAATCCCACACTGGCATCAGTGTGGGTTTAATGTGCTGAGAAGTTTGATACCAAACTTCCCAGTTTTCAGTAAAGCAATTATGGTGCTCTGGGGTTCGTAATGACAAACACCCAGCACCATATACTCTTAATGGCATTACTGCACTTACAATGTCTACGAATTGGTTAGTTAGACACTGTAGGGGTACAGGGCTCATGCACCTGTACCCTCACCACTGATATAGTGCACCCAGCTGGAGGGGTGGCTGACCTATGCCAGGGCAGTGGGTTGTAGGCATGGCACACAGGGATGTGTGCCATGTCGACTCTTCACTTTGTTCTGCACCAAACACGCAGCCTGCAATGGCAGTGTTTGTGTGTGTAAGGGTACAGGGCCTCTAAGGGTGGCACAATAAGTGCTGCAGCCCTTAGAGGCCTTCCCTGGCCACAGTGCCCTTGGTACCCATGGTACCTTTTACAAGGGACTGACATGTGGCCAGAGAGGTGCTAATTGGGGGTACAAAGTAGTTTTGGGAAAGAACACAGGCCCTGGGAACCTGATTGGCAGGGACCCAGGGCACATCACGTCAAAGTGCATCAGTAGTCTGGCAAAAATTGGGGGGGTTACTGCAACAGAAACCCAGCTTCCTACACCTCACCACCAGGCAGCCCTTTATACCCACATAGCATCCCTGAGCATCCGTGAGTTGCAACATGCCTGCAGGGGGAAAGGATCTGTGCAATAGTATGGCAGCACCCCTAGAGCCATGTGTAAAGCCGGAATGGATAACCATATCATAACCGAAACGGCCTAGAAAGGGGCATTTTGTTCCTAGTAGGAGAGTCTCCTGCAAAAAGACGACTGCGGGTCTGTGCCGCTTGATGTATCATAACACTGCAGAGCGCTTAATGCTGTCCAGCAGGCCGTTCACATTCCAGGAGAGCACCGTTATTTTAGGAGGGTTCATGGCGCGGTTGTGAGAGTAGGAGGCAATCCCTGCTTAAGACTAGGCTGGGCAAGCTAACCTGAAGGCCTGTAGTGCCCTGCCATACACAATTAACATTTGTGACATGGGTGCTCGCTGCAACCGACCTAAGGAAAAAAAACATTGTTAAGACAAAACAAAAAAGGAAATGAACCAGGCCTATAGGCCCAACTGTAACACCCACTCCCCACCCCACAAATCACACCAGGAAGTATCATTCGCACTAACTGAATAACCCAGAACAGCTAACTAGGGGGGAAAACTTCTATGATCTGTTGACGCCCATGGAGCAGGATCTAGCACCTGACAACTCATTTAACCAAGTTTACATAACAGTGGACTTAGGTACCCAACAGAAGTAACGTCATGTGCAGGGGGAGAGCCACAAACGCAAGAGCCCCCGGTCCCCCACATCAGACCCCACACAATGAATAAAGAGTAAACAGTTGTGTCATGATGTCGCGGAAAGCTGAGAGGAGGAACCCAGATCCACCTCCGTGGATTGAAAGATCATGGAGGTATCCGAAAGGTTCTCAACCTCCTTCGGTGAGGCTGGATTTGAGGCAGTTCCTTCTTGAGTCGAGCCAGAGCCCTCCTCAGCATCCCCCCCGCTCAGCCCTGCGGGGCAGCGGTCCAGTATATTCCACACTGTTCCCTGAGCGATGCAGTCCAGGAGGCAGTCTCTTTAGCAACCGCTGATCAGTTGCCCACTCCCAGGCCTGGTCTGGCGTGTCAAGGAAAAGAGTGAGGGACTGGAAGAAAACCTTGAGACGGGCAGGGAACAGTAGCATGTAGCGCAGGTCAAGTGTGCGGAGCTTCTGCTTCACTTCAGCAGAAGATCGCAGCCGCTGTTGCACCGCCTTTGTATAATCAGGAAACAGGAGAACCCTTGAATCTATCAAATCGCAGATCAGAGCAAGCACGGGCTTCATGCAAAATCAAATCCCGATCCTTGGAATTGAGCAGCCTCAGAATCACAGGCCGCGCAGGGGCTATGGGCGGGGGTCTCGGTACCAGGGAGCGGTGCGCCCTTTCAATGACAAAGAAAGCATACAATTTATTTTTGAGCACCCATGTCTTGAACCAGTCCTCCAGGACCCCAGCGAGGCCCTGCTGCACAAGGGACTCCGGCAGACCCACGAGGCGAAGATTATTATGCTGCGATCTGTTTTCGACGTCTTCTGCTCTCTCCGTCAGTGAGAGACACCGAGGCGAATAGTTTGGACATCTGAATCTTGAGCATTGAAATTTCGTCCTCAGCAGTAGAGATTTTCGTCTCAACCGCCGCAGTTCTCTCCACCACATTACGGAAGTCTTGACGCAGCAAGGAGAGATCCACTCGGAGGCTGTCCACCTTGGATTCTACGGGATCCCTTAAGTCCTGTATGGCTTTGAGGACCACATCTAAGTCCACAGTCCCCCGTTGCGCCGAGTCAGACACCCGACCCGACAGGCCCTCTCCAGTCCCACAGGGGTCCGTCCGCAGGACCGTATATTGGTCCATTTTCATCTGGGCCGGGGTCTGCGGAGGTATCTTCCCCCGCCCCATCCTCCAGGGCCAGGTGGCCAATGAGCAGTTACAGGGGAAAGGCAGTTACACCTCCAATCTCAAAGAGAAGGTTTCCTTTGGATTTAATTCTAAAAGATTAGTTGTACTAATCACCACACCATCTTGCACCAATCAAAGCCACACAAATTCGTGCCACTCCTCACTTACCACACACACGAGGGGAGTCTTATAGTAAGCCCAAAGTCAGAATGCACAAGAATAGAAAATAGATCTATTTATTAATAATATAAAAGGCCAAATGCATAAAAATGTAAATTGCCTGATAGGTTAAAAACAACTCAATACGTTAAACAATTATCCCAACATTTAATAGATGGGATCACACATGTACTAGCAAATCCTAATCTATAACATAATTAGCACAACAACTCTAAACAATTCATAAAAGAAATTACACAATGAACACACGACATAGTCTGTTAACGAGAGAACACACAAAAGACAATACACTTTGTCATTGAAAGCTACACATCCGCAGTTAAAAACAGTATTAGCTAGAACCCGATACTGTGAAACTTATTAGTGATCTGTAGTTCCAGCCACTCCACGGATTATGTGACAGAAGCGTCGACGCTGTTTCGATGGGATCTTTTATTTTACACAATCTTTTTCAAGACCTTTATTGTGACTCTCGTAACTTTTTGGTATTGCCAGGAGAAGAGAAAGAACACCTGCGTAGTAAAACACGTATATCAGTATATATCTATAGTCCTATGTTCTACTTCATACTATTCTCCAGGCATAAGATAAGACAAGAACATAATAACAATAACACATCAATTGACAATATCCCACATTGTACATTTCACTAATAAACAAATTCGATTGCCTACATACTACATATTAAAAACAAAACATATCTACGTTCCCGTAAACTTTCGGTCATTCTGTTGTTTGGTTTTAGCCACCCCCTTGGGCATACATATTGCAATTCCCCTCCATATGCACGCACTCTCACATGCATATCACTTCTTACCACAACATCCCACCCTTTCCTATCTATAAGGTGCAGGGACACATTGTCCGGACGCTAGCATGTTTAAGAAACCATCACTACATCTCCCAGAAATTCATATAATCCTTTCATCCCACGCATCCTCTACCGAATCCTGATAATATCTTTAACATGGTATAGCATCTAGGTTCAAGCATAACGGAAAAACGATCTCTGTAGTGATGGGAGATGTAGTGATGGTTTCTTAAACATGCTAGCGTCCGGACAATGTGTCCCTGCACCTTATAGATAGGAAAGGGTGGGATGTTGTGGTAAGAAGTGATATGCATGTGAGAGTGCGTGCATATGGAGGGAATTGCTAATATGTATGCCCAAGGGAGTGGCTAAAACCAAACAACAGAATGACTCGAAAGTTTACGGGAACGTAGATATGTTTTGTTTTTAATATGTAGTATGTAGGCAATCGAATTTGTTTATTAGTGAAATGTACAATGTGGGATATTGTCAATTGATGTGTTATTGTTATTATGTTCTTGTCTTATCTTATGCCTGGAGAATAGTATGAAGTAGAACATAGGACTATAGATATATACTGATATACGTGTTTTACTACGCAGGTGTTCTTTCTCTTCTCCCGGCAATACCAAAAAATTACGAGAGTCACAATAAAGGTCTTGAAAAAGATGGTTAAATTAAAAGATCCCATGGAAACGCGTCGACGCTCTGTCACATAATCCGTGGAGTGGCTGGAACTACAGATCACTAATAAGTTTCACAGTATCGGGTTCTAGCTAATACTGTTTTTAACACGGATGTGTAGCTTTCAATGACAAAGTGTATTGTCTTTTGTGTGTTCTCTCGTTAACAGACTATGCCGTGTGTTCATTGTGTAATTTCTTTTATGAATTGTTTAGAGTTGTTGTGCTAATTATGTTATAGATTAGGATTTGCTAGTACATGTGTGATCCCATCTATTAAATGTTGGGATAATTTTTTAACGTATTGAGTTGTTTTTAACCTATCAGGCAATTTACATTTTTTATGCATTTGGTCTTTTATATTATTAATAAATAGATCTATTTTCTATTCTTGTGCATTCTGACTTTGGGCTTACTATAAGACTCCCCTCGTGTGTGTGGTAAGTGAGGAGTGGCACGAATTTGTGTGGCTTTGATTGGTGCAAGATGGTGTGGTGATTAGTACAACTAATCTTTTTGAATTAAATCCAAAGGAAACCTTCTCTTTGATATTGTCTTTTGAACCCTATTCCTTTGGTTGAAGGGGTCCCTCTCTCTTTTTTACAACTACAGTTACACCTCCAAGCCAGGGCCCAGGACAGCCCTAGGGGAGGGGAGGAAACACAGGTCACCCATGCCGCCAGGCGGTAGGCGCTGGGGGCCAAGAGAGTTCCAAAAGGTGCCCTGCAGCGACGGATGCCAGGGGAAAGAAAAAGAAAAAGAGCGGTGGTATCCTCGGCCTGGCCACCGCCTCCACCCCTCACCCTCAATGGCACCACATCACCCCTTGACACTCCGAAATCAGCGTCCCGGCTACTCCCCACCTCGAGCCTCCTGACTTCTCAACGGGGGGGGCGGGGTTTCTAGGTCAGTCCACTCGTAGTGGACCAGCCCCCATCTCCATCCCAGTGTACTGACAAGGGGGGGTGTCACCACAACAAGGGCAGGGAGTGACACGCAGGCCCCTACATGTTTTTGCCTCCCACCCAGAGTTCAGGCCGGGGAGTCCTCATCCAGCATCAACAGCAGTCGGGAGCACCGACACCCACTCCACGTCAGCAGCCCAGCCGTAGCCCCAGGGGCCCGGCCAGAGAGGCCACCGGCTCCACTTTCAGGCCTCCTCTGCCCACCGCACCAACCTTGCCATCACGGACCCCCCCAAGGGGTGCTCACAAACACAGTAGCTGTGAATCAGGCTGCAATGGGGCGGGAGGAATAAAGGGGAGGGCCCCATCCAGCCGACTCCCAGTGCGGCCTCCACCTCCAGGCCAGGGCGCCGTCTGCACCCAGTTCCTCTTCCACCCTGGACCCGGCCAGAGTTAGAGCACCGCAGCCAGTTGCCGCCGGGGGCACTCAGGGACCCTCCGTTCCAGTCAAATGCAGGTATGGGCCCTACTCCCTATATCGGGCCGCCAGCATCTGGGTCTCCGCTAATCCACAGCGTCAGCTGGACCCGATCGGCCAACCACCTCCTCGGCCACCCCCAGGACCCGCCTGGGTCTGTCAGAACAGGGTCCCCTTTCAGGATCGGAACTCCTCCCTCCGGACCAACAACACTACACTGGACAGCGGGCCGCCCCGCGCTGTCAGGATGCTGGGTGGGTGGCCCCACCGAGCTGGGCTGTTCCAACGCTATGCATGACCCCCACAGCAGCTCAGCAGGTGGGCGAGTCCTCCATCAAGGCTAGGCAGTCGGGCGGCCTCGCACGGGATCAGGGCCGACAGGTTTTGCACCACAAGAAGCCCTGGTGCCCTGCTGCTCCACAAATTCGCCATTGTCAGGTAGGAGGGTGCTTGAATGACACCGGGTGGCAGGAGCAATCCTAAAACTCAACCACCATCTTGGCCGCCTATGCCACACCCCATAATTGCCTAGCTTTAAGTATTGGGACCGTCCGTTTTATGATGATTTATTTACTTTTATATCTTCTGGACACAAAATTGTTTTGTATCAGTATCTTAACCTTCCATTTAAAGAGTTTCAAAGCAGTTTCAAGATATTTTAGGGCTTGTCATTGACCAAAAGGGTGCATTTTCTGATATTTATCTCTTTCTATGCACTTCATTACTTGGTTTTACTTGCGAGAAAATGTCACACTAAGTGTCACACATTTGGCAGTTGAGTGCCATTCATAAGTGCACTGAAACCATGGAATTGTCACACAATCAAAAAACTTGGCAGCTATGTGTATGAAGCTTTCTCACACCCCTATGATTCCCTCAAAACCCCTGAAGCTGTGGCCTGGGTGCAGCAACACACAGCCTCCAGGCAGCACCCTCATGTATGTAGCCTTCTCACACCTCCCCCTTCCCTCAAAACCCCTGAACCTGGGGTCTGGCTGCATGAAGCACAGCTTCCAAGCAGCACGCCTAAATATGGGCACTAAGTTAGTGCACTTCCATTTCTGGTGTTTGCAGCACTTTTAAGATCTTCCTAGAGTTTCTCGTTGCTCAAATGGGTGTCATTTCTCATATTTGTATGTTTCCCTCGTCTTCATTGCTTGATTTTGCTCGTGGAAAAGTGTCACTCGTTGTTGAATGTCACTCATAATTACACTGAAATTATGAAAAAGTCATAATAAAGCAATCGGAATCCTTAGCAGCTATGACCTGTTCTTAATTACTATCGGGTCTGCGACCCGGAGGGACCCGGCCCACTTAAAGCACTTCTAGAACACAGCCCTGCCAAGTACCACGCATCTGGCGTTAGACTAACATATTTAAGTGTGGTGGTCCGCATCACCGCACGAAAATGCGAAGTCACGCATTTATAGCCCCTCCTGACGCTGTGAAGCCCAGAGCTCTATAACTGAGCAAAGCAGCCCACGGTCTCTCACAGACTCTGACTGCTGCTGGAACTGGGGGCTTGTTGCTGGCTTCATTCGGCATTCATGTGACACGGAGTCAGGGAGACTAACTGCAACAATGTGTCAATGTTTCATTTTCCCAATGCCGGGCGAGATGCGAGGCGCCACTTATAATTAGGGAGGGCTGTGCGGGCACCAGTTATCACAATTTCCTAATGTTTCTGCCTGGAGTGAGCTCACTGCTGCTCACACTGCCGGCAGAATTTGGTGCGTGCCTGCAGCCTTTCACAAGATGCCTCTTGAGCAGGGCACGAGTCGGGGGTACACGCGGGTACACGGCGTCCACCCACTCTTTTCACAGGGTGGACGACGTCCTCCTGCCAAGAAGTTGGGCCCCACGGAAATATGTTGAACTTGTCCCAGTGTCATTTTCAGACACCGGGACACGTTCAGCAGCTCCTGCAGGTTGTCTGCTTTTCATTCTCAGCAGCAACGTGCAGGCAGCTAGGGGGCTTTTTTCCGCCTCCAGGACTGCCAAAGATAAAGGCAGAAGTTAAGGGGACATCAGGCCTCCTTTTGATCGATTGTCGGACGGGAGGCGGCCTGGAACCTCTCACTTAAATGCAAATGCACAGGAGAGGAAACAAAAGCACACAGCTTGTTATCTCTTCACAGATACGTAAGAGATGCATGCTTTTTACTTTTTTCAGTCCCTGTATATAAGTGCATGCACTGTTCAGATGAGATGGTCTGTCCCACTATTTACGCAAATAACAGTATAAATAGCGCTAATTTATTTCTTTTATAGCGCTACTGATCCTAATGCAGAGTCTTCCAGTGAGGTCACTTCCTGTGATGACATGTGAGATGTCATGCGTCGTGACGTCATGTGTTGTGTTGCACACGTCATGATGTCACTTGCATACTGCCTGCAACTTGGTCAGTCCCCCCACTTCTTTTTATAGGACTTGTGCCC
This sequence comes from Calotriton arnoldi, assembly GCA_963921515.1. Classification (NCBI taxonomy): domain Eukaryota; kingdom Metazoa; phylum Chordata; class Amphibia; order Caudata; family Salamandridae; genus Calotriton; species Calotriton arnoldi. Next base: position 140,439 of record CAWUFW010017397.1, read on the forward strand.
TGCTCTTGAGTGAGTACCGTCTCAGAGGCTGCCGGACAGACTGAGTTTGGTGCCTGCAGCCAGTTATGAGGCCGTCCTGGACACGGCTGCCGGAGAGAATTTGGTGCCTGTAGCCTCTCATAACTCTGGCCCCACCGGTACCCATAGCTCGCTTTGCCAGAGCCAGACTATCAAAAGTCTCAACCAGGTCATTTAAATGCTAATTTTTGAGCATCAATCATCACTGTGCTGAGCCTGTTACACCACTTGGCTTTTTTAGTCTCTGTTGTAATTGGGTACAGTACACCTGATTAGGCCCTTCACCAGGCCTCGTCGAGATCATAGTGATGGAGCAAGGACTCAAAAATGAGACTTGCTTGAATGCAATCACCTCACAGTATTAATTTATTAATTATGTATTGTTTATACTAACGTTGCATACATTACACGAATAGCAAGGAAGCTTGCCTATGTGTTCTAACTAACAAGTAACGCTTGTCTTATTCTAAAATGGCCGCTAAAGCGCGGGAACCTTACTGCGCATGTCTCATCCATATCACATGGTGTGACGTCTTTCTTTGCTTGGTGGGAAATTTCTGCTTCTGCGCAGTGTGCTCTAAAATGGCTGCTTGATGTTTTCACATGCTTCAGCTTGCTCTTGTGTTATTATTAATTTGTCGTTTTCTTAACGCTACTAATGCGGGATAGATTTATAAGTAAATGGGGATAGAGTAGAAAGAGTGGGTATACAGTGAAACCTATTATTTGTGATTTTAATATTTTCTTCTTTGACTTTTATTAGTTCGTAAACTTGGGCCTGGGGTTGGTGATCTGAAACTCGAGAGACAATGATTCTGCGCATGTGTCCTCCTTGGCTGCCAAAGAATGAAGTCAACCTGGACGTCGTCCAAGGCCATGACCTGGTGGCCGAAGTTGATGTGCTTTTGCCTTTCCTGTTGCAAATTGAAACTTTGTATATGAAGAATATATAACATTTGTCGTGAGACGGGTGGGAAATAAAGCAAATGTATAAAATTGGATGGGCGGTAGTTTAAAGACAATGGCCTACAGAAAATGAACTAAAATCATATGGTGTGAGAATCCACCCCTGTCCCTGTCCAATCAGAAGTAGTGGTCCCATATTTTAGCAACATTAAGGGGAGGTACATGGGCGTAGAAGGGTATAATAGATATAGAATTAGCTAATTAGTTAGAAGGAGATGCTGCAAGAGAGCAGAGAGACAAGAAGATCAGGCGTTCATGCAGACCAGGTTCCTAGCTCCAGACCGTCAAGCTGATCGATTGCAGATTGAACCGCTGTCCAGAGAGGTCCTGAGGAGGGGCGGTGGAGTCCATTAGAAGAAAGGCACGGGAGAATCGAGGAGAAGTCGAATATCAGAGAGGGGAACGACGCAGGCGTCGTTGTAGAGAGGTCACCGGTCCTGTCCTGATCCTGGAGGAGGTCTTTGGTCTTCATCCTTCCTGGGTCCTAATCTTTCCAACTCCTTGGCCAAGGGTTGGGTTCTCGCATTTAGGTAAATATAAATGCAACCTTTAATTGCGCTGCTGTCTCTATCTTCTCCTTTCTGAGGGACCGTCATTAATCAATAATTATTATTCTATGCTTCACCTATGATATGCGAATAAGTACCATGTGTTTCTGTAATTTACTCTGCTAAATCTTTAGATAAACATTTTAAAACTTCCTGACTCAGTGATTATTTCAGGATTATGTACTATAATGAATGTCACTCATTTTAAACTTCCCAATTAGCAAAGGATTCATTGGTAAGTCATTACTCTTCAATCGGAAGGTAATTGGTAGCAGGGATTTTGATAAAGAGTAACAACTGATAAAACCCAGCGTAAGTATTAGCGTAGTATGAATGTATGGGCCCAAGTGAGTATCTAGTGTATGAATGCTGTTTGCTAATATCGCGCTGGATCAGTTTTCTGGTAATCAGAGGATGGTTATCAGAGGATGGTTACTCTTTGTTAATTGGGTAATGAGAATTTTATATTTTATGAACTAACATCCGTGTATTCAAAGTTTGTTTTATGTTGTCCAGAATCCCCGGGGAAATTGAATAGCGGTTGGTAAGTGGAAGCCATACTGCAGTGAGGTTATCTGTCAGGCAGAAATAGTACTGAAAAGTTAAGCAGGACTATCAGTATTGGTTAGGGAATATACGTGTGAGTGATAGCAAAGGAGTACGCTGGTGAAAATTTGATGTTATATCACCTAGAAAGGGTAACATTGGAGAAGTAACAGGTATTTCTGGAGCTTGTGTGAAGAGTAAACGGAAGGGTTTTTACTCGTAGTGTATGTTTAGTAAACGGAAAGGTTTTACTAAGTGTGAGAGAAAACTATCTTTTCTATTTTAGAGAAACTGGCACGATAGCGAATGTTTTATGTTGTTACTGAAACTTAATTAAGATTTGTAGAGAAAATAAAGTTTGCGTAAGATTTTTGTAAAGGGAGGGTCAGCTGCCGGAGAGGGAGCTGACGTCACAAACGCCGCGCTGGGATTGGTTGAATCAGCGGGTGTGGAACGACTCTTGTAAAGGAGGGGTCAGTAGTCAGGAGCAGTACTGACGTCACAGGTGCTGCGCTGGGATTGGTTGAAACAGCGAGGGACAGAGAAACGCAGATTGTAAAGGAGGGGTTGACAGACAAACGTCACCGAAAGGCCGCGCTAGGATTGGTTCAGAAATAAAAGTTAGCAGACATTTGATTGGTTGAGATTCTAGAAGCTAAAATCTTAGTGGATAGAGATTGCATGTTAGAACGCGATCCGACTTTAACAGGAACTCGTCCGGATAGGGGATTCCTAGGTTTTGCAGAATATAATTTTGTACACCGAAGATTAGATAGAATGTACGGAGAGAAGAGAAAAATGTCCTTTCTGCAAAAGATAAAGAATTATTTTAAAAAGGATAAACCAATCAAAACTAGGGAAGGAATTATCATTCCACCAGCTAAAACGCCCGCTTCATTCATGATGATGGAGAGAGGTTATCATACTTGTGTATGGATAGAGAATTGGATAGAATATACCAAAAATGATGGGATATTAGCATTTCCCGAGAATGGTACCTTCAATGGAAGAAATCTTCAAAATTTGAGATTGAGGATGAATGACTTAGAACCCAGACCTAGATTAACTCAATACGAAGCCTTAGAGGAATGGGAAACCGAGGCATTTGAACGTGACCGATCCAGGAGTAATAGGGGTTATCGAGGATTTTTTCCCAGATACCAACATGAGAATAGGGACGGTCAGATGAAACAGTGGAGGAGAGCAATGCTTACAGAAGGATTATATCCAATATTTACGGAAGAAGAAATGTTAGGGAAGAAATGCACAGAAAAGACAAAACATTTAATGAGAAATGGAGATTCTGAAGATGAATTTATAGAAGAAATATTAAGGAACCCCCACCTTATCAGGAAGGGACAAGTGGATGCACCCCAAGTGCCCCAGTATTAAAAACTCTATTAGTACCACAGGTAGTGCATGATTTCACCCCCAGTAGGATCCTTCACGATAAAGAGAAAGAAGCCCTAGAAAAGACCAGAGCAGAATTAATACAGAAGATAACACAGATAAAAGTACATCCTGATTCTTTGACCATACCTGTAACAATTGGTCCAGTAGTTCCATTATATGGTAATCAGGGAAGTTGTCCACCACCGTTAGTTATGCCTACTCCTGTGAATATTCCTAAACCTGAAGCACCAGTAATGGTTGAGGATCATTTTAGTGATTGTGAATCTACAATATCATTAATGGATTTACCATTCGAGATTCTGTCAATAGTACTCCCAGAAGAACTACACCTGGATGTTCGAAAGAGATAAACTTGATAACTTCATCAGGAGCAAAAAGTGTTACTGTAGTTAGTCCAGAAGACTTAGAAAGGTGGGCACAAGGATCAGATCAGCAGTGTACACCTCCAAAAATATTGGATATTTATAAATTAAAGGTCGAATTAGAAGAAATAATAGCAGGAAATGTGGGACTAGATCGCCTAAATGCTTACAATGAAGAAGAATTATTGTTCATATGCAGAAGTATCACCAGAAATGTAAAAATATTTCATGAAAAATTATCGGATTTGGCCTTGCAAATGGGAATTGAAATAGGAAGATCAAAGGTATTGCAGAAACCCTATAGAGCAGATTTTTCAGACAAAGACTTAGACAATATGAACGCATCTGGAAGAAAGTTACAAGTAAAGAAGTTAATGACAGTTTTGCAAAAATGGGGAGACCTAGATAAATGGAGAGTTCGATGGGCAAAGAAAAAGGAAGAAGCACGATCCAGTAGAACAGCCTCTGAATATGTGATGAAAGAAACAGGGAAGACAGATCAAATGTACCCGATGCGAGAAGTTCCCGGAGGGGGTTATGTACATGTCCCATGGAGTACACAGGATATTTTGTCATTTACGAATGATTTTCCAAAATTGAGAGAAAAACCAATTGAATGGTACAAGCAGGTTGAAAGGTTTGTGAAGGTGTCAAAGGTATTGTTGAAGGATTTAGATGGTCTGTTTGACATAGTGGTACCTGCCGATTTGTGGACAGATTGTAAAATTACAGTTGATTGGCCTAGTGATGAGTATCCAAGAGATCCGAAAACAGGTGCCCCGTCAAATGATGTAATGAAAAAGTATCAGCAGGTGATAACTTACCTGAAAGGCAAAATACCACCGAAAGAAACAGATTGGGTGAAAATAGACCGAACTACCCAAGAAGCTAGTGAATCGGTACATGCCTATTATGAGCGTTTATTGCAGGTATTTAAGCAGTATAGTGGATTTGAGGATATTGGAGACAAGAACATGAGTCAGTTTGTGTATCGGTTTGTTTACGTTTTGAAGCCAGAGATTTGTCAAATGATTAAACAACACATGCTGTGTTGGCAGGGAAAGCCCATAGATGAGATTTTGAAGTATGCGAAATATTGTGGAGACGATATTGAGGATAGACACAAGAAATTGCAGGAAAAGGTGATGTGGGCACAGGTGAAAATGGCCGAGAAACAGGGGATTAATTTGGAAAATCCAAGTGAAAATCCAAGAAAAGATTCTGGAACGAATGGTGATACTGGGAATGGTGGAAAATTTAGAGGTCGAATGAGTAGAGAAGAAGCTAAAAAGAAATTTCCTTGTCATGGATGCGGAAAATTGGGGCATTGGAAGGATGAATGTAAAAAGATTCGGAATAATAATGGCCCAAATCAAAATTCAAATCCACAGACGCAGAATGACTCACAGCAGGGTGTAAATCCTCAGAGTCAGTTGCCACCTGCTCCTATTCAGGGTAATGTAAGCAGAGCAAAGCATGGTACCGACATCGGATATCAGGGAGGAAGTGGTAAGAATGATTATATGACATCACAATTTCTTTTGCAGGACGATTTCTGTCAATTCAGTCCATGACGGTGCCTAGGAGAGGGGAAGAAGGAGTGCATACTTGGCGCATCCTTACAGGTAGATCAGTCAGGTCCATATGTTGAAGGGAATGTGAAAGGTAATAATATTACTTTCCTTTTGGACACTGGTGCTACCCGGTCTACTGTGAGAACAGCAGACATTCCAGACCTTCCTCTCTCTGGTGAAAATATCCAAGTAGTGGGGGTAGCTAATCAGCGGATTAGAACACCTCTTACCGAACCAATGGAAGTTAAAATCGGAAATTTCAGAGAAATGCATCAATTTGTAGTGTGTGATTCTAGTCCAGTAAACTTATTAGGTAGGGATTTATTGTGCAAGATGAATTGTACCATTTTCTGCAAACCGGATGGTGTGGCAGTTCAGACACCAGATGAAGATCATGTATATAAAATTATGATTGCAAAACAAGGTACAGAAGTGGATGAAATGTTTTCGTTAATAACAAAAGATGAGTTGCCAGAAGAATTAAAAGGTACAGTAAACCCCGTAGTATGGGATTTCACCGGAAAGGAAGTAGGACTTATGGCTAAAATAGATCCAGTAAAAATTACTGTAAAAGAAGGTGCAATTTTCCCAAATACCAGACAGTACAAAATGAGTGCAGAAGTAAAAGCAGGAGTCATTGAAGAAATAAATCGAATGGTAGAACAAAATATCCTAAAAGAAGTAATGAGTAGCCCATGTAATTCACCAATAATGGGATTAAAGAAACCTAGTGGAAAATATAGGATTGTTCAGGACCTGAGGAAAATAAATAAGATTGTAGAACCATGTTGTCCTATAGTGCCAAATCCTGCAGTAATTCTATACCAGATTCCATGGAGTGCAGGATGGTTCACAGTAATTGATTTGTGTCAAGCATTCTTTTCAATACCATTACATCCAGACAGCCAGTATCTCTTCTCATTTAAATTTGAGAACAAGGTCTATGTGTGGAATCGTGTTCCTCAGGGGTACACAGAAAGTCCTTCTATTTTCAACCAGATACTGAAAAAGTGCCTTGAAAAACTAGTGATGCCAGGAAGCTCAGTCTTAGTCCAATATATCGTCGACTTATTGGTGGCATCGAACACCAGAGAGGACTGTGTTGTTGATTCCATAGCGTTATTAAATCTTTTGGCAGAAGAAGGGCATAAGGTCTCACCTGAAAAATTGCAGATCTGTACAACAGCTGTTAAATATCTGGGACACCAAATTGAGAGGGGAAGAAGGAGAATAACATCGGAAAGAGTACAATTGATTAAGAAAATGAAAATGCCTGTAACCCAAAGAGAAGTGAGAATGTTCCTAGGAATAGTAGGTTACTGTCGACAATGGATACTAGGATTTTCCTTGTTAGCGAAGCCCCTAATTCAAATGACAAGAAAGAAAGCAAAAGACCCAGTTGATTGGGATGATGAGAGTGTAGGAGCTTTTGTAAAATTGAGAAATGCTTTGTGCTCAGCACCAGCCCTAGGCATGCCCGACTATAAGAGAAACTTTGCATTGTTCTGTCATGAGAGAGAAAATTGTGCACTTTCAGTCCTAACCCAGAGACATGGTTTGGACAGACGTCCTATAGCATATTTTTCTGCTACATTGGATCCAGTGGCAGCCGCATTGCCAGGCTGCTTAAAAGCAGTAGCGGCTACCTGTTTAAGCATTGAACAAAGTGAGTCAATTGTGATGGGACACCCAGTAAAGGTGTTTGTTCCACATGCGGTTGTGATTCTGATGACAAGAACTCGAACTCAGCATCTTACTCCTAGTCGGCTGACTAAGTATGAGAGAATAATAATGGGTGCTGAAAATGTGAACATAGTGAGGTGTACAATAGTAAATCCTGCAACCTTACTACCAGACCCGTATCATAAGGAAATTAAAAATGACGAAGAAGAGGAACATGATTGTTTACAAGTCACAGAGTTATGCACAAAATCACGTCCTGATATTGAAGAACAGCCCCTTAGAAAGCCAGACAGGGAGCTGTTTGTTGATGGATCATGCCAGAGGCATGAAGATGGTAAACTAACTGCAGCATATGCAGTATGTGAATTAACTGGAATAGTCGAAGCATCCTATTTACCAGGAGTAAAATCTGCACAAGTAGCTGAATTGATTGTTTTGATAAAAGCGTGCAAAATTGGGAGGAATCAAAAAGTGACTATATTTACAGATAGCCAATATGGTTATGGGGTTGTGCATGATTTTGGCCAACTATGGATGCAGAGGGATTTCATGACTTCTTCAGGATCCCCCATTAAAAATGGAAAATTTGTAAGGGAATTGCTGGAGGCAATACAATCACCAAAAGAATTGGCTGTGGTGAAATGTGCCGCACATCAGTCAGGAGATGACTGGGTGGTAGTCGGCAACAGATACGCAGACCTTGTGGCTCAACATTGTGCCAGAAATAGGTTGTCAGTCAATAAAAGGGTGGAAAGAATGGGAATCAGCTGCCAACTTATGCTGTATATGCCACCTGAAACATGGAATGAGGTTAGAAGATTACAAGATGGTGCTGATGAAAGTGAGAAGAAAACATGGATCAAAGTGGGTTGTTCCCAAAGGGAGATGATGAAGTGTGGATTTGTGCTGATGGCAGACCAGTCATGCCTGACTGTCTACTGTCTCAAATGGCCAGGATGTATCATGGAGACACACATATAGGGAGAGATGCAATGATTAGGCTTTTCAGACAGAACTGGTACAATCCCAAGTTCAGGGCTGTAGCAGAGAGCCTTTGCCAGAGATGTTTGACTTGCCAGATGCATAATCCAGGAAGAAAAACAATAATTGGGTTTGGGAAAATTAGAAAGGCAGAAGGTCCATTTATAAGACTACAGTTTGACTTTATACAGTTGCCACCATGCAGAGGGTTGAAATATGTACTAGTCATAGTATGTCTGTTTTCAAAGTGGGTGGAGGCTTACCCTACCAGAAGGTGTGACAGCATTACAGTCGCAAAGCTGTTACTACGAGAACTCATTCCTAGGTTTGGTTTCCCAGTAACTTTGGAATCAGATAGAGGAAAACATTTTAACAGTGAAGTGATTCAAATAATTTGCGGAGCATTCCAAATTGAACAAAAATTGCACTGTGCATATCGCCCAGAGGCTTCTGGAGTGGTTGAACAATTGAATGGCACGATAAAATCCAGATTGGGAAAAATGTGTGCATCAACATCATTGGAGTGGCCAGATGCATTGCCACTTGTCTTAATGGGACTGAGAAGCATTCCTGATAGAAATACAGGATTGAGCCCACACGAGATAATGATGGGAAGACCAATGAGACAAGCACATGTTCCCATAAACAAACTGCTGAATATATCTGATGATATGGTACTGGATTATTGCAAAGGATTGGCTGACCTAGTGCGTTCTGTCTCTCATCAGGTCGGAGAAGACGCAATTTCGAGGCAGCCTGAACAAGAACATGATCTGAATCCTGGTGACTGGGTGGTAGTGAAGAATCACACCAGAGAGACGTGTCTATCACCTAGATGGGGAAAACCTTGTCAAGTCATACTGACTACCAATACAGCAGTGAAGTGTGCAGGATTTCCTAATTGGATTCATGTAAGCCACACCAAAATAGTACCAGACCCTGAAGAAGAAAATCCTTAGTCAGCATCAATCACTGAGGAAGCTGAAGGTTGCCCAGCGGAAGAATCTCAGGCTCGAGATTCAAGAGAAGCTGCAGAAGAACAACCGAGCACAAGTCAGGACTGGATACCGGTAGTAGAAATTTCTGAAGTTTACTACAGAACAAGAAGTCAAGCAAAATTGGAAGAAATTGAAGAAGATCAGATAGGTGAAGAAGAAGCAGCTCAGGGAAAAGAAGAACAAACAATAAAAGAACCTGAGCAAGACCAGATAGGGAAAGGAAACTGGACTCAAGATAACGAAGAACCAACAAGTTTTGAGCAGGGAAAGACAGGTTTAGAAGAATCCGGTCAGGCTGCAGAAGTACAAAGTGCAATAAGCCCTGATCAGAACCAGTTAGATCTAGAAAATCACACAGAAGAAAAAGATCTCGAGAAATATGAGCATGAAGAATTAAACAAAGAACAAGGTCAATTATTGGAAACTCACGGAGGAGCTGCAGAAGAAAAACAAATAAGACCTGAAAAAGAGCAAGAAAGAAAAACAGTAATTGCAGAAAACGAAAAGGTGTTGAACAGTGAAAATAAAGAGATTGCTGAAGACAAAATTAAAGAAACAGTGCAAACAAAGAAAACAAGAAAAGGTGATCATTGGCCTAGTGTCATTAAAAGAGTAAAATACCACATAACAACCAGAAGTGAAGATCCAGATCAAGTAAATGAAGTAACAAGTCAAACCGAACAAGAAAACAGGACTAAGAAAAGAAGAAGCAAGAGACTGAAACTTGTAAATAACAAATTCAAGGGTCCTGATTGGACTTACATTATCCTTGAAGATTACGAGAGCTCAGAGTCAAGTGAAAGTGGTGACGAAGGAACAAGTGCAGAATTGACGTACGAGAGAGAAACAAGACCACCTTGACTACGCAAAAGAGTCATAAAAGAAAAACGAAAATAGATAAGAAGAGCAATCTTCCTTGTCGAAATGCCTGATGATAGAGTTGCTGGGAGACCAAAACAGAGATGTTGTAGAAGATGCTGTGCAATATGCATATGTAGTCTAGTAATGGTGCTTATAGTATGGTTAGTTCTGATCGTAGCAGTCCCTTACCTTATGATAATGGATAAAAAGATTAACAACTAAACTAAAGGAAAGACAGCACACATGAAGGGAAATAGAGTAGAACTAATGGCAGAAAATGAACCAGAGTTTCATCATGAAATAACTGATAACGACACTAGTTTAAATGTTTTCACAAAGTTATTATTTCAATATGTAGATACCATGGAAGTTAGTAATTGTTATGTCTGTATGAAATTACCTGAATCAGTAGCAGAAGGATTAACATATCATCACTTACCATTGACATATGGCATATCATGTAGTGTATTAGCTAGTTTATTTTATAGAACAGGGAGACTTCAATATTATTATTCAAACATAGATGTGATATTTTCAGAGGTTCCGATTCGCAAGAGTATGAACCCAGTGCTTAGTAGTCTAGACGCACAGTTTATGGGAGAATTTTTCTTAACAATGAAATTGATAGACATAACACATGCACATAGACACATTCTAACATGTTCTTTACATGAAGAAGAAAAGATATTTTTGAATTTAGTAGAAAATAGAAGACAAGATTTTCAAAAGAAATCTTCTGAGCATAAGGCTCATTTGCCACCTTGGGCTGAGAAAGAAGGGAGTTACACACCTGGCAAGGCTCAAGCTGCTATGGCTCTGGATTTAGTAAAGACGGGGAAAATTTGTCTACATAGACTAAGGACTGATTATAACAATGTTTTCATCGGTACCAGTGAATGTGAACACAATTTCTTAATTCTTGGAGGTTGGGGAATAAAAGGAGGAACAGATTCAGTTTTTCCTGGAATCTATTATGTGTGCGGGAATAAGGCTTATTTTAGGCTTCCTGCAAGGTGGTATGGAAGTTGCTATTTTGGAATAGTATTTCCAAAAATATACCACGTAAAAAGAAACACTGGGAGCAATGAAAACAATGGTGAATTAACACGTAGTAAAAGAGCTAGTTTTTCTGAAATTGTAGGTGATATATTTGGTGCATTGATACCTACAGTGGGAATAATTCTGAACTCAAGGAAGATATGTAAATTGTCTACAGTGGTTGATCGTTTATCAACGGATACTGCTGGAGGATTTCTAATGATTAATGCAGAAATGGTTGCGATTAGATCTATGGTTATGCAAAATCGACTTGCTCTTGATATATTATTGGCAAAAGAGGGCGGAGTCTGTAAATTACTGAAGACAAAACATTGTTGCACTTACATTCCTGATAAAAGTGCAGAAATTGGAACGTATATACAGAATATAACTAAACTTGAGAAGGAACTTAAACCACTGGAAGTTGATAGTGTATGGGAAAGATTGACAAGTAGTATTGCGTCAATTGGTACCTGGTTTTCTAATGTAGGAAAAGGGCTTATAGGTCAAATATTAGTACCTTTAGCAGGGTTAGCAATAATAGTACTGACAATGATAATATGGTGCAAATGTTGTAGAAAGAATGGAACATATACTGTGACAAGAAGAGGAAAGAAGAGAAAGATTGATGAAATTGAACTTGAGGATGTGAGAAGTGAATTATACAAGAAATTGAAAGGGGATGTTAAAAATAGAAAATGTAAAAATGAGAATGAAACTATTTGCTAGAAGTTGGCATCTGATTGAGGGTAGTATTTTGATGGCTCTTAAACGCCATCAGAGAGGGGATTGATGGAGCAAGGACTCAAAAATGAGACTTGCTTGAATGCAATCACCTCACAGTATTAATTTATTAATTATGTAATGTTTATACTAACGTTGCATACATTACACGAATAGCAAGGAAGCTTGCCTATGTGTTCTAACTAACAAGTAACGCTTGTCTTATTCTAAAATGGCCGCTAAAGCACGGGAACCTTACTGCGCATGTCTCATCCATATCACATGGTGTGACGTCTTTCTTTGCTTGGTGGGAAATTTCTGCTTCTGCGCAGTGTGCTCTAAAATGGCTGCTTGATGTTTTCACATGCTTCAGCTTGCTCTTGTGTTATTATTAATTTGTCGTTTTCTTAACGCTACTAATGCGGGATAGATTTATAAGTAAATGGGGATAGAGTAGAAAGAGTGGGTATACAGTGAAACCTATTATTTGTGATTTTAATATTTTCTTCTTTGACTTTTATTAGTTCGTAAACTTGGGCCTGGGGTTGGTGATCTGAAACTCGAGAGACAATGATTCTGCGCATGTGTCCTCCTTGGCTGCCAAAGAATGAAGTCAACCTGGACGTCGTCCAAGGCCATGACCTGGTGGCCGAAGTTGATGTGCTTTTGCCTTTCCTGTTGAAAATTGAAACTTTGTATATGAAGAATATATAACATTTGTCGTGAGACGGGTGGGAAATAAAGCAAATGTATAAAATTGGATGGGCGGTAGTTTAAAGACAATGGCCTACAGAAAATGAACTAAAATCATATGGTGTGAGAATCCACCCCCTGTCCCTGTCCAATCAGAAGTAGTGGTCCCATATTTTAGCAACATTAAGGGGAGGTACATGGGCGTAGAAGGGTATAATAGATATAGAATTAGATAATTAGTTAGAAGGAGTTGCTGCAAGAGAGCAGAGAGACAAGAAGATCAGGCGTTCATGCAGACCAGGTTCCTAGCTCCAGACCGTCAAGCTGATCGATTGCAGATTGAACCGCTGTCCAGAGAGGTCCTGAGGAGGGGGCGGTGGAGTCCATTAGAAGAAAGGCACGGGAGAATCGAGGAGAAGTCGAGTATCAGAGAGGGGAACGACGCAGGCGTCGTTGTAGAGAGGTCACCGGTCCTGTCCTGATCCTGGAGGAGGTCTTTGGTCTTCATCCTTCCTGGGTCCTAATCTTTCCAACTCCTTGGCCAAGGGTTGAGTTCTCGCATTTAGGTAAATATAAATGCAACCTTTAGTTGCGCTGCTGTCTCTATCTTCTCCTTTCTGAGGGACCGTCATTAATCAATAATTATTATTCTATGCTTCACCTATGATATGCGACTAAGTACCATGTGTTTCTGTAATTTACTCTGCTAAATCTTTAGATAAACATTTTAAAACTTCCTGACTCAGTGATTATTTCAGGATTATGTACTATAATGAATGTCACTCATTTTAAACTTCCCAATTAGCAAAGGATTCATTGGTAAGTCATTACTCTTCAATCGGAAGGTAATTGGTAGCAGGGATTTTGATAAAGAGTAACAACTGATAAAACCCAGCGTAAGTATTAGCGTAGTATGAATGTATGGGCCCAAGTGAGTATCTAGTGTATGAATGCTGTTTGCTAATATCGTGCTGGATCAATAGCGGGGAGCAGTGGTGGTGGGGGAGGAACCCTGCCAGCGGATACTGCCCGCCCAAAGCGAATCTCTATAAATCATGCTGTTTAACAACCACTCAAGCGCAAATAAAATAATTATTTCAGAGGGAAAGGCAGCACCAACGGCCCCGCCTGTCAGGGGAGACAAGTTCCAAACTAAAAGCACATGATCTACTATAAAGCTCCTGCAACTAAGTAAAAAACTGATTAAACTGACTGCTAAGACTGCGGGACTGGGCAGAGCTCCGCGAGTCAGCTGACAGTGACACACCGAGTACATAAAAACAAGCATTTGCAATGCAATGGGTCTCGCCTTTGGGACCTTATATATATTTAGCTATGCAGCACATTAGCCTGGGTGCTGAAACATCTACTGTTCTTTAACATGGAGGGAAAATAAGCACCCAACTGCGTGACACGCCAGGTATGGGAACACATGGAGAGAAATATTGCCTTTCAGCAGGAAATGGTATAGTCCAAAGCTCTGTTTTTAATATAAAATCAGGGTCTTCGGTGGTCATATCACTGAAAATACAAGATTTGAAAAAAATATTACTGTCTACGGGTGTTCATGGAAGACAATTTCTATTGACTGGAATCTAGAGAATGCTAAAGTGATTCTGGTATTTTACTGACCTCTGCTGGTCGTTTTCTATCAAGAAAGTTAAATAGAGCCAGCTGCCAGAAAAATTGAAAAAAGAAAGTCCCTAAGCAGAAAGCAATTCTGGTATTTTACTGACCTCTGCTGATCGTTTTCTATCAAGACAGTTAAATAGAGGCAGTTGAACAGAAAAAAAAGTCCCTAAGCGGAAGCAGACAAGTCCTAGGGCTGATCTCCAGGGCCCACAAAGTACCTACACTTATAAGTATATACTAAAGTATATACAAGAGGTCTCGAATGCTCGACCTAATGATAGCAGCTGAGATCCGCGCTTGGGCCTCTCAGCTTGTTTGATTGGCCCCCACATAGGAGAGAGAGCCTACGGACTCTAATGATGTTGCATTCATTTGATCGATTTCCAGGGAGCAGCCAGAAGGCACGGTCAGTGCAGGCTGCCTAAGGCAGCATCTCAATAATTGTTTCTGCTGCCCGGCTATAGGTGTCCGATCTAGGCTGTGGCACGATGTTCAATTTCCTGCCCGGGCCCCCAGGAACTGTTGCTACCCTGGCAGCAGAACTTTAACTGGTGTCTGACCTCTCAATACATGCTCTGAGTCCCTTCCATTTCTGGTGCTTATCAGCAGCAGTTTTAAGATCTTCTAAGAGTTTCTGGTTGCTCAAATGAGTGTAATTTCTGATATTTAAATGTTTCCCTGGTGTTCATTGCTTAATTTTACTCGTGTGAAACTGTCACTCAGTTGTTGAATGTCACTCCTAAGAACACTGAAAATAAGAAAATGTCACATATAGCAATCTGAAACCTTGGCAGCTCTGTGAACAGGAGTTAGAGTAGGACATTAGATCTCTCATTGTCCACCGCCCACTGCTGCTGAGCGCACAACTCAACCAAAGAGACACAAACGTGCACATCAGGGTGGAGGTAGTCCGTTCTCTGTTTCAATCACAGCCTCAAATAAAGCTCTTATCAACTACGAAAATTATCCTTCCCCCGTTCATAGGCTGCAAAGTCTCCAACCTCTTATCCTGATTGGTCAGACTCTTCTTCCGCGAACGCCCCTTCGCGAGTGACTGGATAGTGTTGTGATTGGCTGAACCTTCCTTTTCTTTTTTGCCGGCTGCAAGATGGCGGCGGAGAGCGTGTCCCTGTTCACAGCCATCGGGCTGAGCGAGCAGAAGGCTCGGGAGACGCTCAAGAACGAGGCGCTGAGCGCGCTGCTCCGGGACGCGGTGCTTCAGGTACAGCCGAAGGGGGCGCTTGGTCATGCTTCTGCCGTCGTGGGTCCTGCCTCGAAATAGGAAGTACCGATGGGGAGTTGTATTACCTAATCATTGCGCCCATCTTGGAATGGGATGAGCCCAGTCTGTTGTGGAGGAGTCCATGTTGGAATGGTAGAAGTTTCACCTAATAGTCCCTGATGTAAGCATTTAATGGGAACCGGGGCGTCAAATCCGTTGTCATTGGCTTGACTAACGGTATTTCCCGTGACTATAATAACTTGTGCAAAAAACACCTGTGCGTCCTCGTGCTGCACTTGTTCAAAGCAACCTTAATTTTTAGGGGAGTCTGCAATGGCTTGTTTGATCCTGGGCAACTGACCTGTGCATTTGACATGTCAGCACTTTGAAACAGGCTCAATCGGTGCTTTAATTGGGCAGCTCCTCAGTACCTGCACTTCTTAGCCCGGATGCAATACTTTTAATAGGAGAGTACCTGCATTTCTCATTACCAAATGTACTCTAGAATAGTGAGTACCTATTCTTTTGTATTCCCATTTCAAGCACTGGGTTTAATTGAATAAACACGCACCAAGCACATTTTCCGAAGACAAAGGCTCAGCATGTTTTTTTATTCACGTTTTCAGGGCTGTTTCTTGGCAGGTGACTGGATTTGCACTACAATAGTTAAAGGTGCTCCTGAAGCTCCATTTTTCAAGAACACAGCTATGCTGCAGCGTCATACTTCTAGTCACCGGCGAGTATTTATTTTACAGCCCGTAAAGTTTTGTGAGTGGATCGTCCTCTGAGAGAGTAAAAAGTGTCTGGGAAAACACGATGCGAGACACTGGGGCATCTCGCCTCCCTCTACATGGTCAGTGGGACAGGGGACACAAATGCAGAACAAATCTACACAATGTGGGACGGTTGGCCACCCTAGTAGTATTTAATGCTGGTAGTTATGAGGAAGTGCATTCTAGAATGTCCAGGAGCCCAAAGATGTGGAACTAAGCACCAACCGATGTTGGCACAATCCCTGATATCTTTAAGGAAAGCGATAGTAAGGCAGTTCTTGTTCTGCGAATTGTCTCCTGTAATTGCAGTGCTGAGTTGTGTTCTTACAACTCAATAAAGTAGATGGTTTACTGAGCTAAAAAGAGAGTAAAGCTGAAATACCATGAACTTGACATTTATTGTCAGAAGATGTGAGTGACCTTGACATTGATCTCAGACCATGCACATTAAAACTTTTGCCCAATCCCTAAGTTCTGATGTTTAACTTGGCAATAGTTTTTCCTTGAGTTGGGTTTCAAATGTCAGTAGACTATCTTTCCAAATTGGGTGAGCGTGAAAAAAAAAAGGCTGTTCTTGGAATGGAGTGGTACTTGAAGAGTTTCTGTCATCGAAGAACACAAGCAGAACAGTTTAGGCACCATAACTTATTGTAATATGACTGTTAGTTACGATTTGCTAGTGGGCATATGAAGTGTAGGTTCAGCTGGCAGCAGCAGTCTAAGTTAAGGCTATCTCACAGAATAGGGAACAATTTGAACAAAGTGTGGTTACCTCACCCCTGATATTCTCTTGAGAATACGAGGGCTTCCTTAATAAAGGTGATGCAGGTTTCCTTTCCTCATAGTACTGCAAATTTGAATGCGGCAAACCAAAAATTCCTTTTACCTTCGATATTAGGCAACAATCTCACCAACTTCTTGATATAGTGAAGGTGTCCAACCCTGGTAAATGTAAAATAAGAGTACTATGCTGCTTGAGCTGGCCACCCTTAATGAACGTGTGCCGATAACTAGGCCAGTGGCAAGAAAGGCAGTTTTTATGGCGCAGGATAACCAAAGCACAGAAGCTGCAGGTAATGAAAAAAAACTTTATAGCGGAGGAGTTTGAGGCTACCGGGTGGTTCTCGGACATACTGCAGATCAAGCATAAGGTAGTACAATTGTATTTATTTTTTTGCACTCTGTTGCGTGCCACTGTTGTTTTTTTTTTTTTTTTTTTTAAGAGATAGAAGGAACTTATGGATGAAGATCTTTACAAATATCAACGCTTTCTTTTGGCTTAGGATTAGTGTAGTCTACTTTAAATCTTCATGATCCTGAGTGATGTTGATATCCACCGAGGTGGTACTTCCTAAACCTACTTCTTCTCATCACCTGTGGTTTTGCGGGCCCTGATAAGTTCTATGCATCTAAGATATTAATGACTGGTTGGTTAAGTCATGTTCGTCTGTAACTACCTGTTTTCCAGGGTCTCCATAACTGATGTAATATAGAATACATATTAAAACCAATAAATATTTTTAATCCTACTTGGACAGAGTAGCTGGAAATTGGCACCTCACTGCCTCCTGCTTTGTGTATCGTGGCTGTTTAAAGTTCTGTCCATTGCGGGTGCTATGTTAGAAGGTGATGTGATCAATCCAGTGGTAAGCCTATAATCGTTGTTTGCATCTTTTCAGGGATTGAGAATAGTTTTTTTAATTCATATAGGTTATTGTGAAGTTAGATCTTTGTTGGCACCTCATTTACAGGGACATGTCACTGCAAACTGTTATCCCTTATGGTTTTCTTTTCCAGTGTACAGTTTAGGTTTTCTGTTCCTTTGTGGTAGTATTGTGTAAGCGCAGCAGTCCGCAGAGGTCCTTTGATTTTTCTTCTATTTCTTTTATGTTCAGCCAACCCGGCTGACACAGAACGCGTTCTCAGTGATGTTATGAAATCCAGCAGGTAATTGCAGTCCTATGTGGCTTCCAGATTTGGGTTAATCAGTGATCCACCCTGAACCGTGGAACCTGTTTTCAGTGAAGCTCATGAAGTCTCACTAGCACCTCTACATTTTGAAGGTGGCTGTTTATAGCTTTGCTGTTGGAACAGAGACCATGTGAGGACAAACAGATTGACGTTTAGGCACTCTCCTTTCTGTTAAAGATCTGCAGAAGTTTTATAATTGAGTCGTAGGACACTAAACTAGAGCAAGGAAAGCTAGATTTTGAAGCCTACATGTGCGTGTTACTGTGGGGATATAATCGATGTCAGTGATCCTTAACCTGTGGTCCTTGAACCCCTGGGGGTCCTTGACACCTACCCGGAAGGGGGGGGGGGGGGGGGGAATACGCAACTGTCTAGCAAATTAAATAATAGTAGATTGATCAAGTGTATACACTCAACAAAGTAAAGTTGAAAATGTTAAAAAACTCAAAATATGAAGGAATTTACAGCAGAAGCCTAAAATGGTAATCTTAGCTTGATTTGTGCGAGCAGTACAAATATAGCAACCAGTAGTGCATTATTAGAGTTTACATTAACCACAATCCATACATTTGGGGGGGAAAACTGCATGTCATTTGAGGGTTTTTTCCACTCGGGAAGCTAATTACCGCTTCATTATATTTGGTTATGCCAAGAAGATTAGATTTCAGTAGTCGCTTGTGTTCTTAAGCCATTTTCGGCAGAGGCACACAATATGCACGTTTATTCCTTTTCACAAGGCCGATAGTATGGATCAGTGTTTGTACCATGCCAGCCTTTTAGAAATTCCAACTAAGGAAGTAGGCACAGATTAATCCTTATAATTTTGCACCTCCCAGCCAGACCCAAGGGGCTATTCCAATATTTCTGTGGTTGTTTGATCATAAAACTCTGAAGTCATCCAAGCATGCTTTGTTTTCAAAAACTAGTCTAACTTGTTTGGTCGCTTTTTAAACTAAGTTTGTGGTAATGGCTTATCCCAAAGATCTTCCAACTGAAAGTTACATAGGAAGTTTTAAAAAATGCGCCTTTCAGGGATTTACATAATTTGAGCACGAGTTGTTCATCTCTCACCATGTTGGGTTTTTCAAGGAAGTTTAGAGAGAAGATCACGGTTGAAAGCATATTGATACCTTCAAGACTTCCCTTTGTAAATTAAGTTCTACATGTGCGTGGGCCTGTATCGTCAGAAGGCCCAAACAAAATGCTATAAGTAAGACGTTGTGCTAAGTCGGCCCAGCAGGAGGATCTGACCTGCAATGAGGCAACACCATAAAAAAAGTTGGCACAGGCTTTAGGTGGGAGCTGACCCACACAGCATAATAGGCAGAAATAGGAGTTGAAGGCATGGGCCTTAACCCTTCAGTGTGGCCTGGTGTAATTTGACTCCTCCCCTATGTTAAAAAAACATGGCCAGCTCTTTATAGGCAGAAACCCACTTAATTTGAACATTTTCCACATGCAACCGGCCTTTTTATATGACTTGATGCCTGAAGATGACGACCTTAGTCTTCTCCTTATCTATGGATAACTTATTAATGGATTGATAGTTAGCGCACACCAGTTTATAAGCTCATTAAACACTGAAATCAAAAGTTAAACTCGTATGCGTGCAAACCAGACAGGGGTCGCCAACCTCTCAAAGAACAAAAATATACCAAGTGACTGTTAACTCGAATTCTTGATGCGCAGCGTCAAATGCAATTTTTCACATCATCAGATAGAAAATCCACAATAAAGAGCAAGTAATATCAACAAAGTTGAACACAAGAAACTATAGATATACCACTCAAGATATGGCCTTTATTTGGCTCATAGTGCTAATGCTTGTAAGGATATGGCACATAGTCAGTATTTACAAAAAAACTTAGAAACATAACCATTTATATTGAGGTCAAAAATATGAAGTCTTCGTTTGCAGATGAGCCCAATGCATTTCGGGATAAAAGTATCCCTGTAGGGGCCACTGTAAAAAATGTAAGCATACATGAAACACTGATAATGTTGATAGCAAACGAATATACAACATACAGGGATGAAGTGTACCCATAATGCGCTAACGCATGGCAATACAAATTACACAAACCGAGCAGTATGAAGAATCGTGAACCCAAAAAGTTCCCTACAGGAAAAATGTGTAAACCAAGGTAAAGCCCCACACAAGTGCAGAAAACAGATCGACCACCAATTGAAATGACCAAGTGATTTAAGACATCTGTACCACACTCAAGAAAGCAACCTCACGAGTCCTAATTATTCTGAATAGTCACTTACATAATGAGTCGTGAATGATCCTCAATGGACAATGTTGAAGCCAGTAGCGCAATCTATGAACAAGATAAATGTTCTCAGTTCAAACGCTGTGATGAAATGGTGCAGATACCGAGAATTCTAGCAAATAAAAACCCTACCTCTCTGAGCGTGTACTCGAACGCGGCAATAGTTACTGGATCCCACGAAGGAACGGTAAGCTTCCGACCACATAAAGTGGCAAAAATGTGAAACCTGATGTGAAAACAAACGAAAAAACATATGAACTGGCTGAGCAAGAGTGTAGCCGACTGAACACTCTGAGAACTGCCAATATATTACCTGGACACATTTATGTGGAGCCTGAATGGAAACGGATCGAGCCTCCAACCCAGGCAGAAAAGTCTCCTTAACAAGTGCTGAGAACTCAGTCGCCACCAAGTTTGCGAGATACTAAAAAAGATTCTATTTTGACTCAAGCTGCAACAAGAATCGACAATCTGCGAAGGGAGGACCTACTTTTAACCAAACCCAAGTTATCTCAGGATCGTATGGTCTTCGTATCCAAATATTCCACCAGATCGGTGGCAGTCAAGAAAATCATCAAGTCAAGATGGGAGCTTTTAAAAACAGAACCGGATTTCAATGGGTTGTTTGAGCAACAACCATTGTTTGCCCGCACGAGGAGTCGTAACCTCAAAGAGATGTTGACCCAGGCTAAACCAGCCAACAACAACCCTGAAACTGGCATGCACAAATGTCACAACTGCATCAATTGATGCTAGGTAAGACGATCAATCATCCGCATTCGAGCAAACTGATCCACCTCAGATATTCAGGAGATTGCAACTCCTCATATGTCATTTACTGCATCAAATGTCCCTGTGGTTCACTATATGTAGGTAAAACTGAGCGCAAAATAAAAACGAGAATCACAGAACATAAAAGTACAATAAGAACAAAAAGTATGAAATCACACTTGGTAACACACTGGTTAGATGACCATCATACCATTGCACAATTGAGATTCACCATCCTAGAAGTGTGGCAGCTTAAAACAGGTAGAGATAATGATAAATTGCTATCTCAACGAGAAGTGTGGTGGATTAAGTCCCTCCAGACTATGACTCCCACAGGATTAAATGAAAAATTGACATGTCCTGTTTCTTATAATGTTACTGAACACTAAGCTGGTGACATCTGTACATGATGTTGTTCATTTTGTTTAAATTGACCTGTCCTGTTTCTTATAATGTTACTGTACACTACGCTGGTGACATCTGTACATGCTGTTGTTCATTTTGCGACAGGTTGCCTTACATTTGGTAGTTTCAGCTTGCTCATGTGATGGTATACCTTGTGCAATGTACCAACCCATGGCAATTCAATACTATTACTTTTTTCTTCAGCTTGGGGACTCGATTTCCACTCTTTCGTTGGTTTTCATTGACTGTTCATCTTTTCACTTGTACTTTGTACTTTTGCCCACTTCACATGTTTTTTCTTGGTGGTTCTATTTTTTGTATTTTTCCTACCCAGTATTTGTACTCTTGTACTCACTCAGCTAGAAGCACAATTTTTTTGCCACCACATATTTTTCTGATGTTAGTTTCAGGTTGTGGGTCAGTTTTGCATTCAACTCCAGATCAATCTTGGTTTATTAGTCACATTCGTACTACTTGGACTAATTGTGAGTTCACTGGGATTCTCTCACCAGCACCCCATTTTTTTACTCGCACAGGCGCCAGTTGAGTTTATTGAGGGTGATCCAGATTCGTACGCTGTGTATCTGCAGCAATACCCTGTTCCAGTCTCGGGGTCCACACGTTTCATTTGACCGTTCCAGTATGGCTCTCCTTTTTACCAAGTCGTGTTGAGTCCTTTGTTGATGTTTATGACCGTTTCGCAGTTCTAACAGACCGCCGGGCTTCACGTCTTGTTGCCGAATTTTTGGTTCCACGCCACTCGATTCTAAACACGGGTCCTCCGAACATTGGTGAGTAGCTGGCACATGCCCGATCATTTTCTTATAGTTTAGGCATGTTGGCACACTGCTTATGTTGCATTTCGTGTCTCTTTTTTAGTATCTCAAACTTGGTGGCGACTGAGTTCTCAGCACTTGTTAAGGTGACTTTTCTGCCTGGGTTGTAGGCTCGATCCGTTTCCATTCAGGCTCCACATAAATGTGTCCAGGTAATATATTGGCAGTTCTCAGAGTGTTCAGTCGGCTACACTCTTGCTCAGTCAGTTCATATGTTTTTTTCGTTTGGTTTCACATCAGGTTTCACATTTTTGCCACTTTATGTGGTCGGAAGCTTACCGTTCCTTCGTGGGATCCAGTAACTATTGCCGCGTTCGAGTACACGCTCAGAGAGGTAGGGTTTTTATTTGCTAGAATTCTCGATATCTGCACCATTTCATCACAGGGTTTGAACTGAGAACATTTATCTTGTTCATAGATTGCGCTACTGGCTGCAACATTGTCCATTGAGGATCATTCACGACTCCTATTATGTAAGTGACTGTTCAGAATAATTAGGACTCGTGAGGTTGCTTTCTTGAGTGTGGTACAGATGTCTTAAATCACTTGGTCATTTCAATTGGTGGTCGATCTGTTTTCTGCACTTGTGTGGGGCTTTACCTTGGTTTGCACATTTTTCCTGTAGGGAACTTTTTGGGTTCACGATTCTTCATACTGCTCGGTTTGTGTAATTTGTATTGCCATGCGTTAGCGCATCATGGGTACATTTCATCCCTGTATGTTGTATATTCGTTTGCTATCAACATTATCAGTGTTTCATGTATGCTTACATTTTTACAGTGGCCCCTGAAGAAGGGATACTTTTATCCCGAAATGCATTGGGCTCCTCTTCAAACGAAGACTTCATATTTGTTGACCTCAATATAAATTGCTATGTTTCTAAGTTTTTTTGTAAATACTGACTGTGCCATATCTTTACATGCATTAGCACTATGAGCCAAATAAAGGCCATATCTTGAGTTGTATATCTATAGTTTCTTGTGTTCAACTTTGTTGAGATTACTTGCTGTTTATTGTGGATTTTCTATCCGATGATGTGAAAAATTGCATTTGACGCTGTGCATCCAGAATTCGAGTGAACAGTCACCTGGTATATTCTTTAGCTTATTAAAGGAGCAGTATGCTTACTAATGGAGCAGTATGCTCTCAGTTGTATAAGTGACCTCTGAGTCGGACAACTGTCCGATCAGATATTACACTGCCATCAGCATACTGTAGAATTGAAATAGGCTGACCATCCCCTTTTGGGGGAAAGCAGGTTCACTTTTTATTTAAAGCTATTTTGAGGTCTTCTATATATTAGTGTAAAAGCAGAGGTGCTAGGATGCACCCCAGGTTTAGCCCTCGGTTAGTATAAATCTTCTCGATTGTAACACATGAGAGCCCCAAAGTTACTTTTACCCAAGTATCAGAATAAAGTGCCTATGGTGGCTTTTGACAGTTATGACGTCATACCCGATCCTGCTAATTTTGAGCATAAATGACACACAAAGTATGTCTGAAATCAAGTGAATGAGTCCCCTATTGTGGTGGTATATTTCAGAGAAGCCAAGGTAATCAATAAAGTTGTTTTCACAGTATGGCTAAAAACCAGTTGAAAAGCTTATTGTTTCCAACCCAGGCTTCTCTATCTTAAAGTAAGACCATGGCAAAACAACTTCCCCCTCTGTCAAGTAAAGTTGATAGTTTGCCATTTTTAGGTCGATGATGCATATGCTAGCACATGCACTTGTAAGACTCTAGTGTTCAGTAAAGGGCTTGGAACCCTCCCACTGCTTGCCATTCGTTGGTATCCTTGGCGCTCTTCTTTGCTGCCTTCTAATTGTGCAATGCTTGCCATGCGTCACTTTGTTTTCTTTCTGTGGTGCACGAACCGAGCCCAGATTCATTTTGTTTGATTAGTGTCTCTCTGCTCCTCACGACGTGATTCAGGTATTATTTCTTGTTTTAAAAGAAGAAAGAAAAAAAACTGACGCAGTCAACGCTGGCCACATCATTGAGCTTTTTAAAAAAAAATAATAATAATCTTCCCACCTTGTCCCAGTTTCTTCTCCCCTGCCACCCACCGCTCATCCTGTTTCTTCTGCCTCGTCCCAGTTTCTTCTCCCATCTAATCCTAGTTTCTTTGCTCCCCCCCAACCTCCTGTCTGTTCTCCCTGCCCCGCCCCCCCCCCTTCTCCTCACTACAGAACAAAAGTGCTATGAAGTGGTCAACCCTGCCTGCTTTATAGCGCTTTTTTTTAAACCTTCCCATTTTTTAACCACCCCCCTCCAGCTGATTGGGTGATGCAGGATGCACTGTTGGGCCAATCTTTAAGGTTTTTCTGGGGGAGGAGTCACTGTACTGGAGACTGACAGGCTTTCTGGCTCCACACAGACGGTACAATTTGGATCTGACGGGGAAATGGATGCCAGGGCTGCTATGTTTTCCAGCCCTGCCTGGGTCAGGTTTGCATCCATTATCTACACCGTATCTGTGGTGCATGCTTCCTGACTTTGGTGCAGTGAAAGTTCCTGGTTAGCTGAATGCTTCAAGCAATGCTTTCACTGACATGTTGCAGATGCAGTATCGGCATTTCTCTCTATCTGCCGGTGCCACTGCCTGCTGTTGCCATCTGCCACTGATAGCACTGATGTGCCAGTATATGTGCCTGTCTCCCCCATCTGTTTCTTCCCTTCTGTCTCCTGTCTCCGTTTAATAGGTCTCGCCTAGCGTTGCAGCGCGCATGCGCTGCTCGCTCTGCGAGGCATATTGTCTTAGAGGAGATTTCAGAAGTGGAGTTGAAGCCCGGCCCATGTTTTTTATTGGCTGGCGTCATCGTTTATGGTAAAAGCTGGCTTGTGATTGAAAATGAGGCTTCTTTGTTAACGCCCTGTCTCCTTTTTGGACGGCCCATCCGGACTCGATCGTTTACTTGCGGCGTTACACGGTGGGCTTTATCTGGTGGGTGAGCACTGTTTTTAAAATGGACACTGACTGGGACAATGGCGGCTGTAGCGCTATGCGCTCAAAATTGCAAATGCGAGGGGTGTGGCCAGCCAAGATGGCCGTGTGGACCTAAACCACGACCGCTCCGATGTCGAAATACCAGTAAAGGAGGATACAGCAATGGAAACATAACGATCCTACTCCAAAAGACCTGTTTCCAGCTCAGGAACTCTCTGGGCCGTGGTGGACAGAAGTGGACTGCCAAAAGGTGCGGGAGCTAGGTGGACGCCAGAGGAGCAGCCGAGGGCCGATGGGGCCTAATCTCACACCGGACGGCGGGAAGGGGCCGATTTGAAGACGCCCGTCTGGCTGAGACCGGAGATCATCCATCACCTGCGGCGATCCCGCTCTGCGGCATTCCAGCTGATCTGAGGGGTGAAATTTCGGCCGAGATCACAGCACTTATCGGAAGGCGGGCACCCGGAGGAAGGTCGCGGCCGGCAAGACCTGCAACAGCGGGTGGCGGGATCCAGAGAGCCACCGAAGATTAGCTCCATGCCGCGCTGAAGCCCTGACCACAAGAACCTGTGGTGAGTGAGCAGAGGCCCCCCCCCACCCGTACTAAGGATCCCCGGGGACAATGAGCGTGCTGCTCAGGAGAGGAAAAGGCAGTGGGACCCGGTGGCGGCAGAGCCCACTATACCGGAGGCCGGGAGGGGCCAACAAGATTATTCTCACCCCTGAGCAATAGTGCAAAAAGCAAATTTAGATTGAGACAGGAGCGGAGGCGGGGGTCAGTGACATATCGCCCTCTTTTTTTCT
This sequence comes from Calotriton arnoldi, assembly GCA_963921515.1. Lineage (NCBI taxonomy): Eukaryota > Metazoa > Chordata > Amphibia > Caudata > Salamandridae > Calotriton > Calotriton arnoldi. The sequence continues at coordinate 166,480 of CAWUFW010017397.1, forward strand.
TACCGCCGGGGCAGCGAGAACGGCCTAGAGACAGAGGGAAGCATGGTGCCTGACCTCAAAATGGCGCCCCGGGCTGAAACGGAGAAAACTCTCACACCTACAACACACACAATGATGCCAATAATTCACTCCTGGCACCCCATTATTCAGGGAAAACTCGCCTCATGACAGACCCCTTGGTCCCATGAGCCAATAACCCTGTCTACCGCAGAGCAGCAAAGGATCAGTCTAGAGGGGAACCTGTGAGAAGACCAGGACGTGAGACAGAGGTCGTAAAAACCGCAGTGACCGGTCCAGTGAAGAAGTAGCCAAAGGGGAGGCGACGTACCACTTACGATTCTACGACTAGTTCCACGAAAGGGTTTGGAAATTAACTGAGCTGTTCCGACGAAATCCCCCGCCAGTGCCACACTGAAATCACCGGGAGAAACGCCCTAGCAGTGGAAGAACAACGCAGGCGTCGCGGAGGGCCCATCTATGCCTCCCAAAAAACAACAAGGTAACAGTCTCTGCCTATTTCACCCCCACATCCACGAAGGACCCTCAGTCAACTACTGAAGGGGCACCCAGTATGGCGCTCTCTAAAGAGGATCTTCTGGCCTCCCTAAGAGAATTCAAGCAGGAACTACGGGAGGAGCTTAAGGCGGATATGGCTCAGTCCCTGGACTCGCTGAGAGTTGCTCTTAATACCAGACTCTCCAGTTTACAGCAAGACATTGACTCAGTGGGCACCAGAGTGTTGGATCTAGAGGCAAAAAATGCAACTCTAGAAAGCTACAAGAGCCAGTCCACCTCGATAACGCAAGACCTCCAAACACAGATACAGGCTCTGCTTCTGAAGACCTAGAAAACCGAGCAAGAAGGGAGAACATTAGAATTCGGAATCTGGAGGAAGGCGCAGAGGGGCCTGACCTCGAGGCGTTCGTGGTGGGCCTTTTCTCGGAAACCCTGGGTGCGACGAAGCTCAAGGTCAAAGTTGAAAGAGTGCACAGAGTAGGGAAACCTAACCCAGACGGAAGACGTCGACCACGAGACGTCCTAGCAAAGCTCCACTCCTTCCAGACTAAAGAGGCCATACTGCTAGCCGCCAGAAAACTGGGCGTGGTGAAGTTCCAAGGATTCTCCTGTGACCTATACCAGGATATAGCACCAGCAACACTTCAGCGGCGTCAACAACTGAGGTCTGTTGCGGAGAAGCTCAGACAGGACAAAATTAGATACTGCTGGACCTACCCTTTTGGAATCGCCTTTGAGTACTGAAACAAAGCTCACCATAATCACCGAGGCGAAAGAGGCGTTCACTTTACTGGGTCTCACACCCCCAGAATGTGAAACGGGCACAGATGGCCACGCACAGCGGAATGGTGCTCACAGCGGAGCTGAGAAAGGCAATCAATGGCAAACTCATCGGGCCCCCAGATCACAGAAGAAATAAAGCCTCTGTGAGATGACCTAATAGAATTCAATGCTCAAGGCTCAAGAATTCCAGCAACGACAGATGCAAGCCCTGCAAGAGTCCCCCCGGTGAGACGGACAAGATGAGACATCCCGCCAACCTTCACTGCCGGGACACCATCGACCCCTCACTCATAGCGAGCCTTGTAGGTGATGACCTATGACGTCTTCATGGCCGTTGCCCAAGCGGTCATCAACGAAACGAGGCACCAGGCTCTGTTCTAGAGCAGTAGCGACTATCCTCTCTTGGAGCTACAATGAATGAACTTCGACATCGGACTATGGTCCAATTCGCCTCACATGTACGCCAGACACCGAGAAGGTGATCTGACTTGGGGACAGGTTGTCCCAATGTTTACCGTTTTTAAATTTTCTCTTTTCCTCTTTCTCCCCCATTTCGGTTTTTTTCTTTTTCTACCAAGACGGGACCAGAGTGAACGGGGTAGCACACGGGGAACAGAGTCTGGTACAACATTCTGGACGAGAGCACACAAACTAGCTAGCGGGGACGAGCAAGTGTGGGGGCCGAGGGGGGAGTGAGGGTGGCCGAGCAGACAGTGAGAGGCAAACAGGAGAAATCACTATGGTAATCTCCACACTATCGTGGAATGTTAGAGGTATGAACGCCCCATCCAAACGACAGAAGATCTGGAAATATCTCACGGACACTCATTATGATATAGTCGCTCTGCAAGAGACGCATCTCAAACGATCAGAAGATCACAGATTAAAACACACAACATTCCCACTGATATATAAATCCTCCTCCACGACAAAACACAACGGGGTGGCCATCCTCTTTCATGCTTATTTAAAGTTCTAACCAATGGACTACAAAGCTGACAAAGACGGGAGGGTAGTTCTGGTAAAGGGTCGCATCCGAAGAAGGCTTTGTACAATTGCGTCGATATACGTCCCTAACACTAACCAGGCAGTCTTCATCCATAACGCACTTTCTTTACTGGGGGGCTTCGCTGAGGGGGAAATAATCTTGATGGGAGATTTCAATCTTACCTGGCATTCAGGCTCGTATAGCACACACCCCCAGAGAGCCCACATGGGGAGCTCCCCAGAGAGCCCACATGGGGAGCTTCCCGAAAAACCTGAAACAGAGCTTCCAAGACATGGGACTCAAGGACAGTTGAAGGTAGGCACATCCTGTAGACAAAGACTATACTTTCTTTTCCCACGTCCACCGATCCTACTCAAGACTCGACTATATCTTCCTGAGCCAATCCCTGAACCAACAGGTCAAAGAGGCCACAATATACCCTATCATCATCATCTCAGACCATGCGCCGGTGGGGACACTCTTGGAATGGGCCTGCCCTAAACCCCAATTTAAGAGGTGGTTCTTTCCCAATGCCGTAGTTCGGGATAAAACATTACGAGATGCACTACGCACACACATCAGAGAATTCTTTCAATTCAATGACCCCCAAGACACGTCATTGGCGAATAATCGGGTCACCTTCAAAGCCGTAGTCGGGGGACATTGTTTGACGCTAATGGCAAACCTCAACAAGGAGAGAACGAGAGAGAGAGACTGTCCTTAGAGGGAACTGAAAACAGCTGAACAAACACATAGGGCCGCCCCAACATTTACCCTTCAAAGAAAGGTCACAGCCATTAAGGGAAAGCTACAGGCAATATACTCTAACAGGGCAGAGCTAACACTTCTCCGGCTTAAGCAATCCTCTTACGCGCAGGGTAACAAAGTGGGGGCACACTTGGCAAGACAATTACGGGTGAAGAGAGAAAGAGCACATAGGGAACATACAGGACCCCTCAGGCGCACAAACTCTGGATGAGGCAGGGAAAGCACAAACATTTAGAGATTTTTATAACGCACTATACACAGCAGATCGACCCAATCTTCAAGAACAAATAGACTACCTACACGAGATAGAGCTCACACAGGTCACAGCGGCCCAGAATGAACACTTGGGCGAACCCATTACGGAGGAGGAAGTGCAGAAGGCTATCGGCGACCTGAAACTGCACAAATCGCCAGGCCCTGACGGCCTAACGACACTGTTTTATAAAACATTTAGCACAGACCTAACCCCACAACAGACAGCCCTCTTTAATTATATAGCCACTACCAAACAAGTCACACCTACCATGAGCGAAGCACTTATTAATGTGATCCCCAAACCTGGAAATGACCTGCAACAATGTGGATCTTATCGCCCCATAGCACTCCTCAATTTGGACGCCAAATTATACTCAAAAATTCTGGCCACCAGACTAGAAAACCTAATGCCCGGCTTGATACATCCGGATCAGTCTGGGTTCATTAAGGGTAGGCAGACACACAACAATGTGCGTAGAGTGATCCACTTAATAGAAAAAACTGCTAAAAAACAGATCCCGGCAGTCTTTGGCTTAGATGCTGAGAAGGCATTTGACCGGGTGGATTGGTCCTTCCTCTTCCGGACGCTCCAGCGCTTCGGATTCTGCGAGACTTTTATAAACCTGATAAAGGCCAACTTCGCGGCCCCCCCAGTGCCAGAATACTGGTCAACGGGATAGCCTCGGACCCTTTTACCCTGGGGAGGGGAACACGTCAGGGGTGTCCCCTCTCCCCACTACTCTTTGCGCTCAGCATTGAACCCCTAGCTACTAAAATCAGAGGGAATCAGGAGATCAGAAGGGTTCCCTTCCCCTCCGAAGAACATAAAATTTCTTTATTCGCTGACGACATCCTATTGACCCTTTCAGACCCACGACGATTCCACGACGCTACTCAGGGAAGAACTGGGACGCTTTGAAGGCGTAGCAGGACTCCGAATCAACCAGCCCAAATCTTTTATCCTAAATTTGACGTTAACGGACGCAACAATGGGAGAATTAGTGGCCTCCACCCCTTTCCAGTGGGCCAAACGAGAACTAACATACCTGGGGATAAAACTGACCCCCAAAATCTCAGGACTCTTTAGTGCAAATTATCCTCCACTCTTACGCCAACTCCAGGTAGATCTTAAGCAGTGGGCGCCCCTGTATCTCTCTTGGCTGGGCAGAATACACGCCGTCAAGATGGTAGTCCTACCGAAATTCCTTCACTTATTCCAAAGTCTCCCCTTAGAGCTGGAGAGACGCTTTTTACAGGGAGTCCAGACCCTATTGAAGAAATTCATTTGGCAGAATAAGGGGCCGAGGCTCCCGTTTAACCTCCTACGGAGGCCCTCGGAGGGGGGCGGACTGGCACTACCCGACCTGGAATTATATTACAAAGCAGCGCAACTTAGGGTTATAGTGGAATGGTCCCAACGCGAGTCCGACAAGCACTGGTTGCATATGGATCGTGCCATTACGGGCAGAGTTATATGGGATCTCCTCTGGAAGCCAAAACCGGATCGACCGGCTAACGCCTATATAAGCACCCCTACCAGAACGACCCTTAAAACCTGGGATGACATCCTGAGGCAAACGAAATGGACAACTTTCCCTTCCCCGTTTACCCCCATACACTATAACCCAGCCTCCCCTCTTCCCCCCCCCCCTGCACTACAACCAGGCCCTTTTGATGCGTGGAGGGAGGGAGGATGTCTCATGCTAGCACACCTTTTTCATAATTGGGATATACTAACCTTCGAAAATTGCCAGAGGGAATTCCAGCTACCAAGTTCAGAACACTACCACTATCTGCAGCTGAAGCATTGGGTTACGCAGAGCAAGATTAGAGAGGGGGCGACGAGGGAGCTTACAGCTTTGGAGAAATTTGTAAAAGGTGCAAGCACGGTAAAAGGGGCTATCTCTTTCCTTTACTCACTACTACATACACACCCTTCTAAACGCACACGTCACCTCGAATTTTGGGAAAGCATACTAAACCATGAGATCACAGACTCACAATGGCAGGCTCTGTGGAAGGACATAAAGCGTCACAACCACTCACTAAGCCAACGAGAAGCCCACTACAAGATACTTTTTGACTGGTATTTATACCCTTCCAAACTAAAAAAGATATTTCCCAACACATCTGATCTCTGTTGGAGGGGGTGTGGCATTTTAGGCGACTTTCGTCACATCTGGTGGGACTGCCCAACAATATTAGAATATCCTATCCCAGACTCCCTAGATTTTACGCTTCTCGGCCTCCGGGACACCAGTTTGAAATATCAGACAAAAACAGACCAAGCCATAATGTGGCTCTGTCTGGGAGCGGCAAAAACAGCAATAGCCGCCGCCTGGAAGAGGAGGGACGCCCCTGCCATTACACAATGGCATGCACGTCTATGGCAAGCACTCCCCATGGAACGTAAGAGTGACCTATATAGAGACGAATTTAAAAATTTCGAATATGCCTGGGGACCTCTAGTCTGTTATCTCTCCCACGGTCTCCCACTGACTGTATGCTCCACAAAGGTTAGAGCACTACATTTGTTCCAGATCTAATTGGCCCTATTCTCAACACTAGAACTCTCCCCGCGTCTATAATCCTAATCCAGTCCAACCCTCTGGATTGCCCCGATATCCAGGTACACCAACTGCTTTGCTCCCGCCCACCTTCTGGTCCACTCTCTTTAAAAAAAAAAAAAAAAAATCCTTTCCTTTTCTCCCTGTGCTACTTTGTATGAGCACCCTCTTACCTTCTTCCAAGAACTGGGAGAAACGTGACAACATTTTATTTATGAGTAATAAACTTACGGGAGGGGAGGGTTACTAGGGTGAGGGAGGTTTGTTGGTCAATTTAAGGCCGTGTTACCCCTTTTTATTTTTATTTTTTTCCTTTTTTAGTCTTCTTGAACGTTATGTACGCTTTAAGGTAACAGCCGCGCAATTATCCAACGATGATATGACTCGAATAACACGAAAGACTCTGAACAAATAAATGGAGTACTTAGTGATGCATACGGGTATATGATGTATCGATGTTACCAAGTGTAATGTTGACTGTCACTAAAATTTAATAAAAACAAATTTGAGAAAAAAAATTGCAAATGCTTGTTTTGGGGTTGTCGCAAGTATTATCGCCGCACTGCATCTGCCTTCCCCTTTGAACTCAAAAGGCAGGGACCGCCACGGGCGGCAGAGTGCCTAGCTACGCCACTGGTACGAAGGCAACAATAAATAGCAGGCTTTCCCTGTCGTTTTCCTAAACTTCGACGTGTCTGCATTTTATTTTTGGAAGGCACAGAGAGCTCACGCCGGGACTCGAACCATGATCCCCAGTTCCAAAATCAAATATAAAAGCCGCCGAATCTTTATTTCAATATTGGAAACGGGGCTTCTGTAAAAATGAATTTAAAGCGTAACACCTTTTCAAACGGGACATTATTAACACATGGAACTGAACTGCAGCAGTTGAGCTCAGTGCTGGGAGTCTGTATCTAGAGAGCAGCTCCCCCCCGGGTCAGAGACCTGGCTCTTCCAGCGACTCCGGGGGCTGGACATCTGAGAAACGGCTGTGCTGAGCTCCGGCCGGAGCTCCCGAGGCGGGACGGCCCCTGCGCCGCTCTGAGGTGGGTAGTTCTGCTCTGAGGTTACTGCTTCAAGGGGGTGTCCCTGTTTTTAGATGGACTCCGTGTGAGTGTTTCTGACACTGTGCGCGGCACTCGGTGCTTTAAATGGCTGCCGGGTCTTCTATGCGCAGTGCAGTGTACCACCGAGCACTATGACTTCAAGGCGCGCTTCGCAGGAATGTGGTATGTGTTCTTCAAAGCAGGAAATATACACAGTAGCGGCATGACTTGACGAACTTTGATAGTATGAATTGTGTTAGAAACCAGTGCTCCATGTGCACGGCGTTTTAAAAACACACGATACTCTTAACAACAGCTAGCACTGCTTTGTGAATTGTATGCTTGGTTCAGCCATGCGCGGCGCTGAGCACTTCTTCTGTGCTCCGTTTCCCAGCGCTTCACGACCAACTCGTGGCATTAGTAAGCAGTTAGCGCCGAGTTCACAAAGTGGTTTTGTGGTCGTGATAGAGGCTACGTTGCACTGACTGTGCAGCACCGAGCACGCCCGTAGAGTTGCATTGTTACATATATGGACTGCGGGAAAACTTCACGTACTAGTACAATGTCCCAACAACCGCCTCGTTTCCTATGGGAAGGCTCTCTGTTGTCACAGGCGCTCATCTTCGGAGATGGCGCCACAGCGCCGAGCACGCAGGAAGCACAATGTATACGTGAGGGCGATGGTTGAAAATGTTTGTACAACCCCTTCAAACCAGACACGTGGCGCAACGGTCGGAACTGCAGACTTTGGAACTGAGGAGCCAAGTTCGAGTCTTGGCGTCGGCTCAACACCCTGTGATTCTGGGCAAATCTCCTATTTCTCCCCCCCCCGTGCCTACCAGAAATGTGTTTTATTGTACGAAACTTGAAATTGACTGCACCGCGCCGAGCACATTACATCAGACTCGTGAAAGCCTAGCCTAAATAAGTCTCTATTTCATGATTACATGTTATAATCAGTACATACTTCGTATTGCATTTCGACTGTCCCCTTTTTAGGTCTCGCAGACCTAGCGTTGCATATGGCACGTGGGCCTCCATCACGAGTGGCCCATTAATTCCAATGGGGGGAGGGGTAATGGGCCCATCAGGATTGTACATTTTGCGGAAACAACGCAGCTCCATGATCTTTCATCCGAGATTTCACCTGCTGCAATTAGTCAAGGTATGCGGGTTTAATACCTGTGAAAATATGCAGAAATCGACACAGTAAGTCCGATTTCCGCACAATATTTCCCCAAAACGTGTAAATTCAGAAATATAAATGCAATTATCGGGACCTCTGATAGCGGTAATTCTGGAGTGGAGAAGTGATGAGCGCTCTCTGGTCTGCGGTAGTCCACGGGCTCCTAATATGAGGTGAATTGAACGGTAATGCTCTGCATCTGTTTTACTTTGTTTGATAGCATGGCACGGTATTTCTATGGTCGTACTTTGAATTTTACATGCTGTGCCATCTCTCTAGTATTTCTGTGGCGCCCCTATGCTAGTGCTCTGGTACATAATGGCCCACGTCTGGTACAGTATTTCCGATGGTAGTGATCTGAACTGTCACTGTGGCCTGATGTTACTGCGCCTCTGATATGGAAATTATTCAGATGTTGCCACTATTTTCCAAGACGTTGTATTTCTGTGGTATTCTGTTGCTAATCCTCTGGATGAGGCACACAGCGGCTCACAGTGCGGTATTTGTGTGGTATTCTGTTGGTAATCCTCCGGATGAGGCACTCAGCCGCTCACAGTGCGGTATTTGTGTGGTATTCTGTTGGTAATCCTCTGGATGAGGCACACAGCGGCTCACAGTGCGGTATTTGTGTGGTATTCTGTTGGTAATCCTCTGGATGAGGCACTCAGCGGCTCACAGTGCGGTATTTGTGTGTTATTCTGTTGGTAATCCTCTGGATGAGGCACACAGCGGCTCACCGTGAGGTATTTGTGTGGTATTCTGTTGGTAATCCTCTGGATGAGGCACACAGCGGCTCACAGTGCGGTATTTGTGTGGTATTCTGTTGGTAATCCTCTGGATGAGGCACACAGCGGCTCACAGTGCGGTATTTGTGTGGTATTCTGTTGGTAATCCTCTGGATGAGGCACACAGCGGCTCACCGTTCGGTATTTGTGTGGTATTCTGTTGGTAATCCTCTGGATGAGGCACACAGCGGCTCACCGTGCAGTATTTGGGTGGTATTATGTTGGTAATCCTCTGTGTGAGGCACTCAGCGGCTCACAGTGCGGTATTTGTGTGGTTTTCCTACCGTAATGCTGGGAATGTGTTACATGATGGTTATAATATTTGTGTTGTGTATGTGTGTGTGTATATGTGTGTGTGTGTGTGTGTGTGTGTGTGTATATATATATATATATATATATATATATATATATATATATATATAGTAATGCAGTGGCATACAATAATTAAAATTTAGACACTGGCGTGGTACACCCAACGTAAAGCGGTTAAAAGTATGTAAATGACCATGCCTTTTTATTTATCGGTTTTGAAAAACAACACATAAATAAAAGGCATTGTCATTTACAATGCTAATAGCTCAAACTCTCGCAAATGCGAGACCTGTTGCATTGTAAATGCTTGTTCTCATTCCAGTCAGTGGCGAAGCTGTGCAATATGGCTAAAAAAACCATTACTAAAGCCAGTGCAAGTTATTTCTTTGCAGTTCGTTCTCTGTTGGCACCCTTTGTAGTGAGCGTGTCCTGTTGATAGGTCTTTGCCTGCGTGGCTTCTTTCTCAGTTGCAGAGCCAGAAATCCACACTAAAGTAGCTTATCGATTTAACAGGAATTGTACACCCATACTGCAAACAGTTTTCTTTCCAAGTTTTCTGTTTGCTTTTAAAAGCCTTCCTGATTAAGGTTTAAGAAATAATGTAAATCACTAATTCTGCTTGGTGACACATGGCATCTTGGTGGCCGTTATCTCTAAACCTTTCCTGGGATACCAGGAGCAGGAAACTGGCTGGTAGTATCCAGAGAAGTGTGATCCACAGACATTTTCCTAAGCTGTGGGGGAATGATGCCTACAGCTAAAGAGCTATTCAGTCTGATGGAAGGCCTAGGAATGAATGGGCTGCAGCTAAAGCTTCGCTCTTAAATGGGCGCGATCTGCCTTGCTGGCTGATTTTAATATATTGGAACTGCTCCATATTGGAGGGGAAAAGCAGACGGCAATAAAGTGAGTTGATTGTAGTTCAGAGCAGCCTCAACATTTGAGCCAGCCAGAGAGTTTGCAGAAGACAGCTTTGAGTCTCCTGCAGATAGACTCCTAAATTTACATTGGTGTTAATATAGGGGAAAAGCAGCAGCAAGTACAAGTATGTCAAAGGATCTCTCTCGCTTGGGGGCTTAATCATCTTAGCGGAAATATGGCCTTTAAAGATCATATGGCTACATCATCATCTCGAGCAGGGGTGTTTTTATGGATTTTTTTCAATAATAGACTAGAATCCTGTCTGCAAGAACTGCATAGATTTATTGGTTGATAATTGACTATGATCAGAGGTAGCCTGCCTCATAATAGGAGGGAGGAGAAATGGGCCATAGACTTTGGGTGGACTAGAATAACTGCTGCTGTGTGGTCCTCTCATTCATGTTTGCAGCTGCATGTGCGTGCCGCTGCATGCGTAGAACTGTTCGAGACCGCCGCGGTGCAAGCATACTTTGCCTTTTCGTATTTTGGAGGTCTCCTATTGGATTGTCTCAAAGTGGGGAACTATCTGCCAAAGTATCGGGGTTCGCAACAGGAGTGACTGGGGAAAGAGATGCATTCTGCAAGAAGGGTAGGTTGTGTTACCCATGTACAGTGTGAACATTACCATATAATCCTAATTAAAAGGGAAATCGGGATTTGGGGAAGGAAACGGTCTTCAGTGACATGGATTTAGCAATGGTGGTCGCAAGGTGTTCACTGGTTTAGCAGAAAACCTTTGTTGGTCAATGGCACAAAAGGATATCCTGGCTAATCTTCCAACATGGCTGTTATTTATGGTGTTTCTTGTGTGTCATCGATTTGGATAAGGGTATCAGTTAGCTATGTCAACAGCAATGTGTGATTTGGAGGCATAATGTGTGAGTTGTTACTTCTACCCTTCAGACCTGTCTTCTTTTAGTAATAATTCAGTAGTTCAACCCCAATGGCGCCATGTGCCACTAGAAAGAAACTGGACTGGATGGGACCGCTCAAGCAATTGGGGCAGCATAAGAGCATTGTATACATAGGTGTCCTACCCAATTTCATCCATGATTCGTGCCCCCCCACCAACCCCATTTGTTATCTGTTTCCTTTCTATTCAAAGGGAAAGCATCTTATGTGGCATTTGGTAGTAACTTTAATGGTGTCTATGAGGGAGTATGGTGTCTTTATTTTATGCAATAATACTAGGCATACTGTAACTTGGTACTTTTATTAATATTACTATAATATTCATTAAGTGCACATTCATTTAAGCATCTTGTCGCCGGGCAACAAATCCAGGTGAAACACAATCTGTAGATGAGGAGATAACCTTCCATGACATAAATAACAATTTCATATTAACCAGGGTAAAGAACCCAGAAACCACGATCTGCAGCAATATTCCAAAAACCTAAACCGCCCTAACACAGTAGACTGATCGAGTGCCTCGGGTGGAGCGGAGCGAGATGAGCGCACACGGCCTTCTTAAATCCTCTAAATATTGAATCAATTCATGATTTGTATGGAAGCTCAATCTAGATTCTTGACCCTGCAGCTTGAAAGGATCTCCCATCGGTTTATGCTTTGCAGCTACTAGGTACTTTAACCACTAGAACCTAAAGAGAGTAAAAGGTTCTCGTTTGACAGTAGAGAGGAAAAAAGGCTCAGTTCTATATAAGGCTGTATGCATAAGGCCGGCTAGCTTTAGGGTAATCTTTTTTCCTATGGTGGCCTGGCAGTTGTTTTTCTGTTGCTAAGGAGACATGTTCAGATTTTACGCCGTCAGACCATGTTTGGAAGGCACAGACGTTCTGGCAAAGTCATGTTTGTTACACTTATAGGTGGTTATTGTAATCTATCTGTGGAAGGGCACAAGCGCATACCACTTGAACAAACCTCTCCCTGGGAAGGCAAGGCCTATCTTTCCTGAGTGTTCTCAAAGGGCCGTATCCAGTGGATTTCGAAGAGAAATGCTTGCTGTTGGTATATAAAAAATCCTATAAGGGCCAATTGAGAGTTGTCGGCATAAGAGAAGCAGCTTTTACAATGGCAGTGGTGGTCTGATTGGTAGCACATCTGCTCTTTTAGTGCATTGTGTGTACAGCCAGGTATTGGTGCCCCTCAAGGTTAAAAAGACTGCACCCCACTACCTAAGGTGCCAAAATACTAGAACCCAAATGGTCCCAGTGAAAATGTAAAATAATGTGTAAACCTCGGCACTCTAAATCAATTCATAAAGCTGTTTGGCAAAGACAAATTCAAAATATCGGCAAGAAGTCAATTAAATTTCTACTGTGTCAATTTTAATATCTAAAAGTCACCAAATCTTGAATCACAGATTTCAAATTTACAGCAGAGTGACAATATAATTGGGAATAGACAGCTTGATGCAACAGTCCTTTTTGGGCGTTGAACCGGCAGCCGACACGTGTTTCGTTTCTTTGAAACTTTTTCAAGGCTGCAAATAATGCCATAAGAAAAGAGTTTTCATTGTCCATATCCATAAATCATCAGAATCCAAAAGAAACATGAAAAGAGAAAAGATGTAATCAAAGTTATATCTAAAAATGTGTCTCAGCATGAAGATCAAATAAATGCCCTCATACAATTCGGTGCCAGTTAACTAGAGACAAAGGAGTAGTGAGGAAGATAAAGAGGAACCAAAAGTCACCCGTAGTGCAAAAATCAAAATACAGCATGCAGTGCTCTTTTATCCAAGATAAAGCTGTTTTGTCTGTAAAAAAGCTGTAGGAACACGCCCGTCTCAAGAAGCTATGGAACTTATCCAAAAATACCTTCAGTCATTGGATCCCATAGATGGCGCTCACAATGTACGTGAGGGTGTCCAGATCTCTGATGTAACAGTCATCTTTCTTTGTTAAATTCTTATAGTAGAGAAAAAGACAAGAAATATTCTAGGGATGTTCTAGCTCAATAATCAGAGATATATATATATATATATATATATATATATATATCTCTTAAAAGAATTGGAATTCACTAATGAAATACCTAGATATTTAAAAGTTCTCTGTTGAAACGGAAGAACATGTCACGTAATGTATATGTACAGTCCAATGATTGCTATTTCTGCAAAAATAAAGCAGACATAGAATAGGGAAACATTCACAAGATTTCATAAGTCTATGAGGAGCTTAAGTTTTATGGGGATGTCAAAATACCAATTGTATCTCCTAAACCTTATATCAGTCTATTGTTCTGAAACCGCTGTGTGTTAACATGTATGTTAAGAGAGAGACCCCATAGAAGGCCTCCAAACATGTAATACCATATTATGTCCATCATGCTGTGGCACTTATATTGTACATTCACGTCTTTCAATAGATTTGTTTACTGGTTTGCCCCCATATTGAATAAGTCAGTGATGGGCCACTTCTAAGCACCCATCATTGTCCCATAAAAGAAATTTCTAAAGTCAAGAAAAAGAGACTTACAATTTTAAACCGTGGCAAGTTCATGGGCTATAATATGCCCTAAAAGAAAAAACAGAGAACGGACAAATGTTAAAATGAGATGGAACCACGCAAAAAATATACACGGTTCCCTTACGAGCATTTAAAGAAGGAAAGGCATAAAAGTCCCCAATATCTACTTAGATTGTGCCTTTACCCACTTTATTTTTATAAAAATAAGGCATCTGTATAGACCCAGTTTGTAATGTTTTCTGGGACAGAAACTCGCAATGTGACACTCCAAATCGAAACTGAGTTTTAAATATGTATTTGATTAAAATGAATGGATTAACAAATGAAAAGCACTCTAGCCATCATAGATTGCATTGAGCTGTTAAGAATCCTATTAGCGAGGAGAGGTTCAACGCCCAAAAAGGAGGACCGTTGCATCAAGCTGTTTATTCCCAATTATATTGTCACTCTGCTGTAAATTTGAAATCTGTGATTCAGGATTTGGTGACTTTTAGATATTAAAATTGACACAGTAGAAATTGAATTGACTTCTTGCCGATATTTTGAATTTGTCTTTGCCAAACAGCTTTATGAATTGACATTTGAATTGATTTAGAGTGCCGAGGTTTACACATGTATTTTATAAGAGAAGCAGCTGTTCGAATTGCTTAAGAGTTGCACATATAAATTGAAAAGTATATAGGGATAGGTTGAGGCCCTACCCAGGTTAGTGGCAGGTTAATATAGCCACTGATGGGGACCTAATCTTCAAGAAGGGAAACCAGGCAAAAGCTTCCGCTTTGAATCTTGCTGTTTTCACGTTACTACAGTTCATGGTTGACTGGATCAAAGGCTGCGGAGAGATCTAAACGTAGGATCGCCCGGCTCGGCCCTTGATCTCGCCAGGCCCTTAGTTGGTAGTACTTCCATGCCATGTCTCAGCTGGAATCCTGCTTGATTCCTGCCCGGAATCATTTCCTCTGCAAAAAAAATTGCCAATTTGACTCGCTCTGTTATTACAGATATTGGAGTTATGGGCTTAAACGTTTTGGGGTCACAGTATCCAGGCCTTATTTGTTTAATAGGCCCTTTAAAAACTATAACCAGGAAGGGGTCATCTGGAGACACCGGCCCTAATGAGAATAAGATGTTCTTTATACCAGATCTCAGTAAAGTGGAAAGGAGACTCCGGTCTAGATTTTCTTTTCACTTTTATCAACACTAGCTGGCATAAAAGTAATAAAATAATTGTACTTTACCCTGTATAAAAGTAATAAAGGCAAACCGGTACTCCCCAAAGGCACAGCCGCCATTTCATTGTACCCGACGCACCATAAATGTAAGTGAACTTTTTTTTTTTAATACACTTTCCAGGAACACTGTTCAACAAATGTATTGACTGTTCATGTAGTTCACACCCCAAACGAATTGTTCCTTGACCTCTCAGTAACGAATGTAACTATCACCCAGCTTAAACTCTGACCAATCGAAGGCTGACTTGACCCTGCCAGGATTCAGATCTACAGTTTTCCTGGACCTCTGCAGCAGCTGATCAATCTCCGTAGATGATTTACTAAATAGTCTGTGAGCAAATAAATGATTCTAACCAATTTGTGCCTATGTGAGACTTTTTTCCCCTTGGCATCAGATCTTGATAGTGATCCCTTTTAAGTAGAATTGAATTGTGTAGTGCATTTCCACACCCGGCATCTTCTCTCTGCTCCACCTTTGCTGCCTCACCCCAGTTGGGCTACCTAACAATCTGTTAAAATATTCCTCCTTCCTAATAATGGGTATATGGCACCCGCGTGCCTCCGCCCAGGCTTCATCTCAGTGTACTTAACTGGGACCATACGTAATTGACATTATTTCATTGGCAAGCACCCAAACCATTCCACCCCACCCACGTAAACACGTGTTTGTAAAGTAAGTGCTGTTCAATTTGGACTGCCCACTCGACTAGTCTGGCGGCTGCAACCTGCACTACGTTCGGGCCAACAAGTAAAAGTAGGTCTTTTCCAGTGCCACAATTTATGAGAATGTAAACCATTCAAGCTTAATAATGGCCACAAAAGAGGGGCCTGTGTGGGCAGAACTAACTTGCCATGGGTGGAACTTTAGTAGAATTGTGTGTACATCTGTTCTCCGTATTTGTAGGCCTCGCTTAAAATGTATTCTCTCCAATGCAGCAATAGATAGTGCAGGCTTTGGGTCTGGCCCCTGCCAACATCGAACAGTAAATTAAACTTATAAACCAAGTCCACAATGGCCACATGAGCGTGCACATATGTTGTGACACACCCAGGGCTGTTTTGATGTTTTGTGTTTTACCTTATGCGTTTAAAACAAGCATCGGCATGGGAGTATATTCCAAATCATAGTTAAATAGGTTAGTAGCCTACATTTCTTATACAACTGCATGTACTGATTACATGATATTAATATGTAAATACGGTCCGACCTGTCACACTTCCTCTGACCTGTTTTCTATATGGAGTTTTTTTAAAAGATTTCATTTCTCCATCTTTAATAGAGAATTTAAGGGTTTATGCCTTGTGTTTATAAATAAAAGATGCCAGAGAGCACAGATGCTGTAAGTGTGTTTAAGGGCTGGAAGGCAGATGTAGCCATGGAAATGTCTACCCCAACAATTGATGTACACAACAAATATCACCACTTCTAGAAAGTTGTTCAAACCCACCCTTATTAAGATGCCTTTTCAATATCTCCCCTACAAGATCAGTATCTGGTAATGTGCCCAGAACAGGTGCTATGAATCCGTTGTATACATTTGACCCCTATGTGGACTAATGTACCCTAAACTGTGCATTATAGGGATTTTGTAAGGGACTGAGGAATTCCATGGCAGATATAATGGCATCTATTTCGAGTCGCTAGCGATCTGTTTATTTATATTTAAGGAAGTATGTCACTGTTACTTTCAAAGGCTACAATGTATAAAATGTGGGAAACCTATGTGGCAAAACACAGTCCAGGTTTTGTTATGTGATTCCAAGCCTGCATAACAAGAGGACCTAGTGTGATGGGGGGGGATGGCCAATTGTAAATAACTACTCATGATTTGCCCGCCCTCCACTGCCTCACTATGCCAAGACTCTCCTCTCAGGAGGTGAGCAGGTTGCCCATACCTGTGCCTGCCCACCACCCTACACGGTGACGCGAGAGGCTTCTGGCAGGCCCAAGGAACTGGAAAAGGCAGCAGTGCTTACAATGGCGTACGAAAAGAGCAGTAACTGTCCTTCATCTCTACTGAATACAGTATTAGAAGTGATGGAAATTGCCAATTGCAAGTGGATTCTGACATAAGGCTGCACCTGCATGAGAAAATAAAGTGCTTTTATAAATATACACTCTTCTTCCACTTACTCTAAAAACAGCTTACCTCCCCCCTCATCCCTGTGCCCCCATCTTAGCTTTTTGTCTCCCACTGCTGCCAGTGCCCCATGGTGTACTCACCCTGGCTATACCTACACCTCCTGAGCAGGCCCCACCACCCGTCCCTGGCTGCATCCATCTTGCAGACCTTCTTCAGCACCCACACTTCTGCTGGGGTACATTTTTCATGCTGCTTCCTCCTGCATGTGTCCCCTTCACCCACCCCGTCGCCTCCCAGCACTACTACTGTGTATAAGGGAAGCGTGCCCTACTGCTCACCCTATAATATTGTATTGTGCTTAAAGAAGACATGCACTGTTGCTGTTGCCATGCTGTAGTTTTGGTGTGTGTAAAGGGGGCTTGTACTGCTGCTGCAGCTATGCTGTCTGTAAGGGGAACTAGCGCTGCATTGCCAGGCCGCAGGAAGGGAAGCTTACACTGTTTCAGCTGCCAGGCTGTACATTGGCTCTGTAAGGGGAGCTTGCCCTGGTGCATTCACGCTGTACCTTCACTGCATGAGGGAAGCTTTCACTGCTGCAAACAGGCTGTACCGTTGCTGTCTGTAAGGGGAGTTTGTGCTGCCAGTCTGTGGCTAAAAGTGGAGCTAGTGCTGCTGCTGTGGATCTGCTGTTCTTTGCTCCCTATAAGAAGAGCTTGCGCTGCTGCGGCCAGGCTTTAACGTCACTGTGTGTAAAGAGAGCTTGCACTGCTGCTGCGGCCAGGCTGTACCTTCACTGTGTGTAAAGAGAGCTTGCACTTCTGCTGCGGCCAGGCTGTACCTTCACTGTGTGTAAAGAGAGCTTGCACTGCTGCTGCTGCTGCGGCCAGGCTGTACCTTCACTGTGTGTAAAGAGAGCTTGCACTTCTGCTGCGGCCAGGCTGTACCTTCACTGTGTGTAAAGAGAGCTTGTGCTGCTGCTGCGGCCAGGCTGTACCTTCACTGTGTGTAAAGAGAGCTTGCACTGCTGCGGCCAGGCTGTACCTTCACTGTGTGTAAAGAGAGCTTGCACTGCTGCGGCCAGGCTGTACCTTCACTGTGTGTAAAGGGAGCTTGCACTGCTGATGCGGCCAGGCTGTACCTTCACTGTGTGTAAAGAGAGCTTGCGCTGCTGCGGCCAGGCTTTAACGTCACTGTGTGTAAAGAGAGCTTGCACTGCTGATGCGGCCAGGCTGTACCTTCACTGTGTGTAAAGGGAGCTTGCACTGCTGATGCGGCCAGGCTGTACCTTCACTGTGTGTAAAGAGAGCTTGCGCTGCTGCGGCCAGGCTGTACCTTCACTGTGTGTAAAGAGAGCTTACACTGCTGCTGCGGCCAGGCTGTACCTTCACTCTGTGTAAAGAGAGCTTACACTGCTGCGGCCAGGCAGTACCTTCACTGTGTGTAAAGAGAGCTTGCACTGCTGCTGCGGCCAGGCTGTACCTTCACTCTGTGTAAAGAGAGCTTACGCTGCTGCGGCCAGGCTGTACCTTCACTGTGTGTAAAGGGAGCTTGCACTGCTGCTGCAGCCAGGCTGTACCTTCACTGTGTGTAAAGAGAGCTTGCACTGCTGCTGCGGCCAGGCTGTACCTTCATTGTGTGTAAAGAGAGCTTGCACTGCTGCTGCGGCCAGGCTGTACCTTCACTCTGTGTAAAGAGAGCTTGCGCTGCTGCGGCCAGGCTGTACCTTCACTGTGTGTAAAGAGAGCTTACACTGCTGCGGCCAGGCAGTACCTTCACTGTGTGTGTAAAGAGAGCTTGCACTGCTGCTGCGGCCAGGCTGTACCTTCACTCTGTGTAAAGAGAGCTTACGCTGCTGCGGCCAGGCTGTACCTTCACTGTGTGTAAAGGGAGCTTGCGCTGCTGCAGCCAGGCTGTACCTTCACTGTGTGTAAAGAGAGCTTGCACTGCTGCTGCGGCCAGGCTGTACCTTCACTCTGTGTAAAGAGAGCTTGCGCTGCTGCGGCCAGGCTGTACCTTCACTGTGTGTAAAGAGAGCTTACACTGCTGCGGCCAGGCAGTACCTTCACTGTGTGTGTAAAGAGAGCTTGCACTGCTGCTGCGGCCAGGCTGTACCTTCACTCTGTGTAAAGAGAGCTTACGCTGCTGCGGCCAGGCTGTACCTTCACTGTGTGTAAAGGGAGCTTGCGCTGCTGCAGCCAGGCTGTACCTTCACTGTGTGTAAAGAGAGCTTGCACTGCTGCTGCGGCCAGGCTGTACCTTCATTGTGTGTAAAGAGAGCTTGCACTGCTGCTGCGGCCAGGCTGTACCTTCACTCTGTGTAAAGAGAGCTTACGCTGCTGCGGCCAGGCTGTACCTTCACTGTGTGTAAAGGGAGCTTGCGCTGCTGCAGCCAGGCTGTACCTTCACTGTGTGTAAAGAGAGCTTACACTGCTGCGGCCAGGCTGTACCTTCACTGTGTGTAAAGGGAGCTTGCACTGCTGCTGCGGCCAGGCTTTAACGTCACTGTGTGTAAAGAGAGCTTGCACTGCTGCTGCGGCCAGGCTTTAACGTCACTGTGTGTAAAGAGAGCTTGCACTGCTGCTGCGGCCAGGCTGTACCTTCACTGTGTGTAAAGAGAGCTTGCACTGCTGCTGCGGCCAGGCTGTACCTTCACTGTGTAAAGAGCTTGCACTGCTGCGGCCAGGCTGTACCTTCACTGTGTGTAAAGAGAGCTTACACTGCTGCGGCCAGGCTGTACCTTCACTGTGTGTAAAGAGAGCTTGCACTGCTGCTGCGGCCAGGCTGTACCTTCACTGTGTGTAAAGGGAGCTTGCACTGATGCAGCCAGGCTGTACCTTCACTGTGTGTAAAGGGAGCTTGCGCTGCTGCAGCCAGGCTGTACCTTCACTGTGTGTAAAGAGAGCTTGCACTGCTGCTGCGGCCAGGCTGTACCTTCACTGTGTGTAAAGAGAGCTTGCGCTGCTGCAGCCAGGCTGTACCTTCACTGTGTGTAAAGGGAGCTTGCACTGCGGCCAGGCTGTACCTTCACTGTGTGTAAAGGGAGCTTGCCCTGCTGCTGCGGCCAGGCTGTACCTTCGCTGTGTGTAAAGAGAGCTTGCACTGCTGCTGCGGCCAGGCTGTACCTTCACTGTGTGTAAAGAGAGCTTGCCCTGCTGCTGCGGCCAGGCTGTACCTTCGCTGTGTGTAAAGAGAGCTTGCCCTGCTGCCAGGCTGTACCTTCACTGTGTGTAAAGAGAGCTTGCCCTGCTGCTGCGGCCAGGCTGTACCTTCGCTGTGTGTAAAGAGAGCTTGCACTGCTGCTGCGGCCAGGCTGTACCTTCACTGTGTGTAAAGGGAGCTTGCACTGCTGCGGCCAGGCTGTACCTTCGCTGTGTGTAAAGGGAGCTTGCGCTGCTGCGGCCAGGCTGTACCTTCACTGTGTGTAAAGAGAGCTTGCGCTGCTGCGGCCAGGCTGTACCTTCACTGTGTGTAAAGAGAGCTTGCACTGCTGCTGCGGCCAGGCTGTACCTTCACTGTGTGTAAAGAGAGCTTGCGCTGCTGCAGCCAGGCTGTACCTTCACTGTGTGTAAAGAGAGCTTGCACTGCTGCTGCGGCCAGGCTGTACCTTCACTGTGTAAAGAGCTTGCACTGCTGCTGCGGCCAGGCTGTACCTTCACTGTGTGTAAAGGGAGCTTGCGCTGCTGCAGCCAGGCTGTACCTTCACTGTGTGTAAAGAGAGCTTGCACTGCTGCTGCGGCCAGGCTGTACCTTCATTGTGTGTAAAGAGAGCTTACGCTGCTGCAGCCAGGCTGTACCTTCACTGTGTGTAAAGAGAGCTTGCACTGCTGCTGCGGCCAGGCTGTAACATCACTGTGTGTAAAGAGAGCTTGCGCTGCTGCGGCCAGGCTGTAACATCACTGTGTGTAAAGAGAGCTTGCGCTGCTGCGGCCAGGCTCTTCCATTGTGTCTCTAGGGGAGCTTGCACTGCTCCGGCCAGGCTGTTCCATTGTGTCTGTAAGGGAAGCTTGCACTGCTGCGGCCAGGCTGTACCTTCACTGTGTGTAAAGAGCTTGCCCTGCCGCTGCGGCCAGGCTGTACCTTCACTGTGTGTAAAGGGAGCTTGCGCTGCTGCAGCCAGGCTGTACCTTCACTGTGTGTAAAGAGAGCTTGCACTGCTGCTGCGGCCAGGCTGTACCTTCATTGTGTGTAAAGAGAGCTTACGCTGCTGCAGCCAGGCTGTACCTTCACTGTGTGTAAAGAGAG
This sequence comes from Calotriton arnoldi, assembly GCA_963921515.1. Lineage (NCBI taxonomy): Eukaryota > Metazoa > Chordata > Amphibia > Caudata > Salamandridae > Calotriton > Calotriton arnoldi. Next base: position 187,596 of record CAWUFW010017397.1, read on the forward strand.
CTTGCACTGCTGCTGCGGCCAGGCTGTAACATCACTGTGTGTAAAGAGAGCTTGCGCTGCTGCGGCCAGGCTGTAACATCACTGTGTGTAAAGAGAGCTTGCGCTGCTGCGGCCAGGCTCTTCCATTGTGTCTCTAGGGGAGCTTGCACTGCTCCGGCCAGGCTGTTCCATTGTGTCTGTAAGGGAAGCTTGCACTGCTGCGGCCAGGCTGTACCTTCACTGTGTGTAAAGAGCTTGCCCTGCCGCTGCGGCCAGGCTGTACCTTCACTGTGTGTAAAGGGAGCTTGCACTGCTGCGGCCAGGCTGTACCTTCACTGTGTGTAAAGGGAGCTTGCGCTGCTGCAGCCAGGCTGTACCTTCACTGTGTGTAAAGAGAGCTTGCACTGCTGCTGCGGCCAGGCTGTACCGTCACTGTGTGTAAAGGGAGCTTGCGCTGCTGCGGCCAGGCTGTACCTTCACTGTGTGTAAAGAGAGCTTGCGCTGCTGCTGCGGCCAGGCTGTACCGTCACTGTGTGTAAAGGGAGCTTGCGCTGCTGCGGCCAGGCTGTACCGTCACTGTGTGTAAAGAGAGCTTGCGCTGCTGCTGCGGCCAGGCTGTACCGTCACTGTGTGTAAAGAGAGCTTGCACTGCTGCTGCGGCCAGGCTGTACCTTCATTGTGTGCAAAGAGAGCTTGCACTGCTGCTGCGGCCAGGCTGTACCGTCACTGTGTGTAAAGAGAGCTTGCACTGCTGCTGCGGCCAGGCTGTACCTTCACTCTGTGTAAAGAGAGCTTGCACTGCTGCTGCAGCCAGGCTGTACCTTCACTGTGTGTAAAGGGAGCTTGCGCTGCTGCAGCCAGGCTGTACCTTCACTGTGTGTAAAGAGAGCTTACGCTGCTGCGGCCAGGCTGTACCTTCACTGTGTGTAAAGGGAGCTTGCGCTGCTGCAGCCAGGCTGTACCTTCACTGTGTGTAAAGGGAGCTTGCGCTGCTGCAGCCAGGCTGTACCTTCACTGTGTAAAGAGAGCTTGCGCTGCTGCGGCCAGGCTGTACCTTCACTGTGTGTAATGGGAGCTTGCGCTGCTGCGGCCAGGCTGTACCTTCACTGTGTGTAATGGGAGCTTGCACTGCTGCGGCCAGGCTGTACCTTCACTGTGTGTAAAGAGAGCTTGCACTGCTGCTGCGGCCAGGCTGTACCTTCACTGTGTTTAAAGAGAGCTTGCACTGCTGCGGCCAGGCTGTACCTTCACTGTGTGTAAAGGGAGCTTGCGCTGCTGCAGCCAGGCTGTACCTTCACTGTGTGTAAAGAGAGCTTGCGCTGCTGCAGCCAGGCTGTACCTTCACTGTGTGTAAAGAGAGCTTGCCCTGCTGCTGCTGCCAGGCTGTACCTTCATTGTGTGTAAAGAGAGCTTGCACTGCTGCTGCGGCCAGGCTGTACCGTCACTGTGTGTAAAGGGAGCTTGCGCTGCTGCGGCCAGGCTGTACCTTCACTGTGTGTAAAGAGAGCTTGCACTTCTGCTGCGGCCAGGCTGTACCTTCACTGTGTGTAAAGAGAGCTTGCACTGCTGCTGCGGCCAGGCTGTACCATCACTGTGTGTAAAGGGAGCTTGCGCTGCTGCTGCGGCCAGGCTTTAACGTCACTGTGTGTAAAGAGAGCTTGCACTGCTGCTGCGGCCAGGCTGTAACATCACTGTGTGTAAAGAGAGCTTGCGCTGCTGCTGCGGCCAGGCTGTACCTTCACTGTGTGTAAAGGGAGCTTGCACTGCTGCTGCGGCCAGGCTGTACCTTCACTGTGTGTAAAGAGAGCTTGCGCTGCTGCGGCCAGGCTGTACCGTCACTGTGTGTAAAGAGAGCTTGCGCTGCTGCTGCGGCCAGGCTGTACCTTCACTGTGTGTAAAGGGAGCTTGCGCTGCTGCGGCCAGGCTGTACCGTCACTGTGTGTAAAGAGAGCTTGCCCTGCTGCTGCGGCCAGGCTGTACCTTCGCTGTGTGTAAAGAGAGCTTGCACTGCTGCTGCGGCCAGGCTGTACCTTCACTGTGTGTAAAGAGAGCTTGCACTGCTGCTGCGGCCAGGCTGTACCTTCGCTGTGTGTAAAGAGAGCTTGCATTTCTGCTGCGGCCAGGCTGTACCTTCACTGTGTGTAAAGAGAGCTTGCGCTGCTGCTGCGGCCAGGCTGTACCGTCACTGTGTGTAAAGAGAGCTTGCGCTGCTGCGGCCAGGCTGTACCTTCACTGTGTGTAAAGGGAGCTTGCACTGCTGCTGCGGCCAGGCTGTACCTTCACTGTGTGTAAAGAGCTTGCACTTCTGCTGCGGCCAGGCTGTACCTTCGCTGTGTGTAAAGGGAGCTTGCACTGCTGCGGCCAGGCTGTACCTTCACTGTGTGTAAAGAGAGCTTGCACTTCTGCTGCGGCCAGGCTGTACCTTCACTGTGTGTAAAGAGAGCTTGCACTGCTGCTGCGGCCAGGCTGTAACATCACTGTGTGTAAAGAGAGCTTGCACTGCTGCTGCGGCCAGGCTGTACCTTCACTGTGTGTAAAGAGAGCTTGCGCTGCTGCTGCGGCCAGGCTGTACCGTCACTGTGTGTAAAGAGAGCTTGCACTGCTGCTGCGGCCAGGCTGTACCTTCACTGTGTGTAAAGGGAGCTTGCGCTGCTGCGGCCAGGCTGTACCTTCACTGTGTGTAAAGGGAGCTTGCGCTGCTGCAGCCAGGCTGTACCGTCACTGTGTGTAAAGAGAGCTTGCACTTCTGCTGCGGCCAGGCTGTACCGTCACTGTGTGTAAAGAGAGCTTGCACTTCTGCTGCGGCCAGGCTGTACCGTCACTGTGTGTAAAGAGAGCTTGCGCTGCTGCTGCCAGGCTGTACCTTCACTGTGTGTAAAGAGAGCTTGCACTGCTGCTGCGGCCAGGCTGTACCTTCACTGTGTGTAAAGGGATCTTGCGCTGCTGCAGCCAGGCTGTACCTTCACTGTGTGTAAAGAGAGCTTGCGCTGCTGCTGCGGCCAGGCTGTACCTTCACTGTGTGTAAAGGGAGCTTGCGCTGCTGCGGCCAGGCTGTACCTTCACTGTGTGTAAAGGGAGCTTGCACTGCTGCGGCTGCGGCCAGGCTGTACCTGCTCTCTGTGTAAAGAGAGCTTACGCTGCTGATGCGGCCAGGCTGTACCTTCACTGTGTGTAAAGAGAGCTTGCGCTGCTGCAGCCAGGCTGTACCGTCACTGTGTGTAAAGAGAGCTTGCGCTGCTGCGGCCAGGCTGTTCCATTGTGTATCTAGGGGGAGCTTGCACTGCTCCGGCCAGGCTGTTCCATTGTGTCTGTAAGGGAAGCTTGCACTGCTGCTGCAGCCAGGCCATAAGTCTTCTCTCTGTAAGGGAACTGAATGCTGTTGGACTCCTGGGATTTTAGTCGATATGACATTTAAATCCCAAAGCAGGCCCCACTTGGAGTCTCACAGCTCCTACTTTAACAAAACGATTCTAGATTTAAGCAGCTCATTAGTACAAGTAAAATGGACTTTGTGTGTACCTGAAATGATTGATAGAAAGGGTTCAAATCGCTTTGTACTACTTTGCCAGAATAACTTTTTACGATAAGATTGAAACCAAGATGTGGCAACATAGTGCTTCGAGGTGCTATAGGGCATGTCGAAAATGTCAGGCTGTCCGGAAGGCAGTGTTGTGTTGAGTATTCCATAGTGTTCCTTTCAGGGCACCGTCCCCAGGTCTGTTTGTACAACCATGGGCACGAGAGGTTTGAATTGGGTGTTAAAGTGAGTAGTCGGAAGGTGACTATTGGACTGCACCTTTGCTGTGTATTGTGCGCCCTCTGTGCTGTGTGTTGTGCGCCCTCTGTGCTGTGTATTGTGCGCCCTCTGTGCTGTGTATTGTGCGCCCTCTGTGCTGTGTGTTGTGCGCCCTCTGTGCTGTGTGTTGTGCGCCCTCTGTGCTGTGTATTGTGCGCCCTCTGTGCTGTGTATTGTGCGCCCTCTGTGCTGTGTATTGTGCGCCCTCTGTGCTGTGTATTGTGCGCCCTCTGTGCTGTGTATTGTGCGCCCTCTGTGCTGTGTATTGTGCATCTCTGCTATACTGTACCAGAGTTTATTGAATTGATATACTTACTGGCTAGAAGATTCCTTGCAAATGTTGGTGACCCGGACGGGATACAAGCTCACGCGTGAAAGCAAGAGTCTTACTACTTTAGTAACTCTGTTTGGATGTTTGGATAGTTGTTGTTTGAGGAGTTCAAGGTTGTGAAGTACTTGATGTCTTTGGAAGATGACATTAATTATGGGTAGAAACAAAGCAGAACATGGTGCCAAGCTCGTACAAGTGCTAGACATCTTGGAAAGAGGGGTCTTGCTGCAGAGTGCAGTAAGTGCACATTTGCCAGACGCACCGTCACGGAGATGAAGTAAGGGGAGATGCTAGAAACCCTAAGAAAGAAGTAGCAGAGGCTATTAGGGAATCGGGTTTCCTAAGAGCAAAGATTGTCGGAGGGTTTCTTGGCCTAGCGGAATTGTATTCTAATCTTGTTACCGATTTTTTTATTTTTCTTTTTTTATTAAACTTACAGATGCATAGCAAAACATCAGTTTAACATTTGATATATTTGGGCCACCTTAGAGGCAGCGTCATCACATATTCCACCTTAGCTCTTTCCCAATTGTAAACTTTATTAGGTGAATCGATTCATTAGCAGTTGGTTTTGATATAAGTCCAGCATTTCCCCACAGCTTGATTCTACCATCACTTTGCTACTTTTCAGGTCTTTCTATATTCCACCCACTTGTCCCATACTTTACCCCATTTCTCAGGGCATTCCTGGCTTTGATACACCACTTTTTCAGCTGCTCCATACCAATCGATATCTTTCTCCCAGTCTGAGACTTTGGGAGGGTTGTGCTGCCCCCCAGGCCCTGGCCACATTCTTTTTTGCGACTATGGCTGCTAACAGTAACCACAGCTTGGTGTATTTTGGTCACTTAGCCTCTCCGGTGACACACAATATATGCCATCGGGCATCCAGTGGAACCAATTGTCCCACCACTGCAGTCATCATCTGCGTGACCTTGTTCCAATAACTATCATGGGGCAGCTCCACATCGTGTGGAAAAAGTTACCATCTGTCGCATTTACCCTGTTCTGGTTGTGTAGGACCTATGGAGAATTCAGAGTTATGTGAGACTGAATCGTGCTCTTATGGCTACTTCTCTGGGGCTCTGTAAAGCCTCCTCCCAGGCATCCTCTTCCAAGATCCCTACTTCACACTCCCATACCTCCCGTAGGGCCACTAGGGAATCGGGAGTGTTATTCATTATTTTCTTATCCGTTATTGGATCTAGGAGTATTCTGTCTTCTAATGGCATATGGTCGTATGTGTGGTCTCCCATTGTAATGCGTTTTCAAGGCATGTTTCAATTGTATGTAGCGGCATTATTCTGTATCTGGCATTTGATATTCTGCCTGTATTCTAGGAATTCTACAATTTTTTTGCCCTTTCCAGACATCTCCTAAGTACTCTATGCCCAATAGTGTCCATGCATTAAAGTCCCCCAATCCGTGCACTTCTCTCAGAAGGTCGCTATTCCATAGGGGGGTGCGCTCTGTTAATTTACCTTCCCATCCATGGAATTTTGTTGTTTCCCTCCAAATTCGCATGATCGTTTGGGTATGTTTTGGTAATTTGTTTAATTCCCTACTGTACAATGCATCTAGATATCCTTTCGGACCCATCGAATGGTGGTCAACTTGATATGCTGGTTCCTCCCTCCCCGCATAGACCCAATTGTTGATCGTGACCAACTGCACAGCCCAATAGTACTTGCGGATATCTGGGACCGCCAGGTCCCTTTTGTAGACACCCCGCTGTAATTTGTGAAGCGCTATGATGGAGTTCCCACCATCTCATAATAATTGCCTCACTTCCGAGTCTATCTTACGAAAGAACTCTGCCGGGATTTTGTATGGGGTGTTCTGAAGGACGTATAGTAAATGCGGTAGCACCAGCATTTTGAAAAGAGCCGCTCTGCCCATTGGTGAGAGCAGCAGTGTTCTCCAGTGTGTAATGTCTTTCCGTAGCCTATTTAGTTGGGGGAGTAGATTGTCGTCCAATAATTCCGACTCGGTTTGCGATATCATGATGCCTAAGTATTTAAATTTGTCTGACCATTATAGTGTTGCCACTGGGTGGCATGGTCAGTATATCTCCCGTCCATGTAAATGCTAGAGACTTGTCCCAGTTAATCTGGTAGCCAGAGTAGCTTCTGAACAGCCGGAATATGTGCAGTATACTGTGTATTGTAGATCTGGGGTTTATGGCATATAAGATTATATCGGCTGCATACAGTGAAATCTTTTCTTTCCATTCGCCCCCAATCGTTATCCTTCATACTAGCAGGTCCCTTCTGACCCACACCGCAAAGGGCTCCAGTGCTATAGCGAAGAGCATGGGCGAGTGTGGGCACCCCTGCCTCGTGCCCTTGCGCAACGCATGTTACCAATTTTTCATGCAAAAGGTATCGTGTGTGTGTGTCTCTGTGTCTCTGTGTCTCTGTGTCTCTGTGTCTCTGTGTCTCTGTGTCTCTGTGTCTCTGTGTCTCTTCAGCACATGCCGGGGTATAATAGCAGCAATATTGCTCAGGTAATTAATACACCTGCTGGTGTGGTGTGTATAGCATGCTGTATTGATGTCTGTGTATTCAGCAGGTGTCGGAGTATAACAGCAGCAGTATTGCTTATGTATTTGATACACCTGCTGGTGAGGTGTGCAACATGCTGTGTTGATGTCTGTGTATTCAGCAAGTGTCGGAGTATAACAGCAGCAGTATTGCTTATGTATTTGATACACCTGCTGGTGAGGTGTGCAACATGCTGTGTTGATGTCTGCGTATTCAACAAGTGTCTGGTATAATAGTAGCAGTATTGCTCGGGTACTTATTGTATTTGCTTCAGAGATCTGTGTAATCTATAGTTGCAGCCTTGAATCTTCATATTGGAGCAAGTTCAAGACTGATTTGCATATAGCTGGGTTCAAACTTAGGTGGCATGGTGTGCAAAATAACAATTGATTGGGAGGTAGCCCTGAGTGATTACCAGTACAATTAGATTAATTCAAGCATTCCATCAATGACTTTTTGTATTCTTTGTGTGTCGCCCTAAGTCGGACGGGTGTGCCCAGACATGGGACCCGTGCACAGTGTCATTGGAACCAAGCTGTACCCGGCTGATGAGCCCATAATTAGGGTGAAACCGGTCCTGGGGTGCTTGTGTTCTGGTTCAGGGACGACCGGGCCTGGCAGTTCGGGCTGGACTGTTCCTCTTGGAGCAGGATCAAGACTGATTTGCATATAGCTCGGTCCTAACTGACGTGGCATGGTGTGCTGCCCCAGTGATTCATCCATCGCTGTTTTGTAGTTTTAATGTTTGCTTGCCAGGGTTTTTGTTTTCTAGCACTAGCGAGCATTGGCAAAGCCAGAAGGTCTGGCCTTGGCAAGCTTGGTAATTTTTTTAAGCAAACATTTGCAGTAGGTATTTCAAGTGGCAAAGTAATGAAGTATAATATAAAAAAAAAATAGTTCCAGTATGAAGTTGGTGTGCATAGGTTTCCAAAAATTAAGTAATTGTCAAAAGGAAAAAAAAATAACCCAAAAATTGGCTGCCAAGCGCTGGCATAGAAGTGGACTACTTTTTAGGTAGCTATGGAGAGGCAAAATCCTGTCACTTGCAGAAAAAGAACCAATGGCTGTAGTGGGCTGACATATTGCCCCGTGTTATACGCTGTGACGAGCAGAAGCAAAACGTGAATGGCATTTGAAGAGACCAGTAGATGAAGAGGGCATACTGAAAGGCCCCATTATGTATTGTGTGCACATTTCTAATTTATGGAAACACTTGGTGAAGCGGTTAACGTTTACGCTATGCCAGGCCTAAAAACACCCTAGCACTTTTTTCATTCCATTGTAGTCTGTTTTCTTATGCAGGTAGAGGCGCCATTCTTTCATTTTTTTTTTATTTCCAGAATTTTAATCTTGCACTTAGCAAATGAAGCTAGTGTTTTCTTAGATCTAATTTTAAAGGCACTATTAAACGTGCCCCTCCAGCTAACAGTTTATTTTCAGCCAGCATCCCGTTGAGGCAAGGGAGGCCGGTATTTAGTGGTAACTCCTGCACATGGGGGGGGAGGAGGGGGGGGCAGAAAGGGGTCCGGTTACAGCTTGGCCTCTCCACAATGTGACATTTAGGTGTTCAGTATTCAGCTGACTATAATCCCCCTTTTAAAAGCCTTTGAATGCCACCGTGAGACAAGGTGCTTATGGTTTATTGAGCACTTGGCTGCACTCACATGGGAACACATTTTGTTTGCATTAACTTGGAGGATGTGCCTGTTCGACTCGATGACAGCAGCTGCTCCAGGGCATGCTGGCAGGGGTTGGAGGAGGGCCAAACAATCTCACTTTATTCGTGCAGGTGTGGTTTTCGTGCTTTTCCTTCAGTTTCTTGTTGTCCTTGCAGACTCCTTGCTCGTTTGTGGGAGACAAGACTCCCAAAGTCTTGCTTGGCCGTGCTTGTGCCCCCATGCCTTACTTTCAGTGCCCCTTGCAGTTAAAAGGTTAAAGATGGTGTCAGTAACCTTATGATATACAATCTGTCGTTGCTGTACACGCAGCTAGCAGCAGTTGATGTCACTGACATTACATGATCTCAGTCAGCCGCAACTTATCCACCAATGTCTTTCCATGCGTTATTAGTAGTACGTAAAGTATATTTAGATGGAGGTCTTTCATTTAATCCTGATACTCCACATTCAGTTAATACCTAAATTGAGCTGTCGTTTGATTCGCAGCGGACTTAAAGCAGAGGGTGGAGCAGTTTAAGACCCTTAAACTGTGCCAGTCAATATGCACTGTGTTAAATAAGGTTCTGAATGGATTCCTCCCATGAAGCCGGCTCTTTTTCACCCCGAATCATTGAAATGATGCGATTGTTGCCGGGGTGGGGTGGGGGGTGGAGACCCAGGGGTGGAAAAAACTGGGGGGGAAATGCATAGAGTTCTTTGTTGTGTGGCTCCTTATTTCTAACGTGGAATCACTATAATGGTTGCAACCATTTTTGAAGCAATATAATCTTAGTGAAAACAGATGGATTACAATTAAAGTTCTTGCTTTTATGTTTATTTTGTATATTAACTGGCTGGGTTATACTATATTTATTCTTTCCTCTTTGTGTATTTAGCCATCTTTATTTGTGTGGTTGGTGGAAAAAATGTAGTTTGCCTCGAGTATAATTTATAATTATTTAACTGATTAGTGTAAGTTGATATGGGCAATAACTCAAAACTCTCGCCAGCAAAACTAGCATTGTATTAGCTGCAGCTCTGCACGATTGTAGTCGTTTATGATTTTTTTTTTTTTTTTAATTTTCTGCTGTCAATATGCACAGTTGTTAGTTTGCTGTTCTTTATTGATCGAATGGATATACGCTCCAAAGATCAAATTTCTGTACTTTTCTGTTTTTAGAAATGGGCGGGTGGGGAACCATATTGTCGTTCCTCTGTATTTGTGTGAAAATAGGTAAGATGGGACTCTTGATTACAATTCAAAGGGTAACGTTGTGAAGATAAAGTGAGACTAGATACAAGCATTATGGAGGCAGTCGGTTGTGGGGGAGCGAAGGGTTACTCTTGGTGACCAGTAGACAAAAGCAAATTGGGAGTGGTGATGAAGTCTGGTCTGGGGCACTGATTATTGTATCATCAGAAGGAAGGAGCTGCTTTCTGTGCAGAGTCTTGCATCAAGAGGTGTTATGCAGTTTACTAAATACATGGCTGGGAGACTTGGTGGGCACTGCAGATTTTAGGGGCAGAAGAAGCAGTGAAGGGTGTTTCTCAGAGTCCTTTCACACACAGATTTTTAGTGTCCAAATGAGGTATGTACATGGCTGATTTCTGTTCCAGTTACTGCAATTTGTTTTCCAAAGCGAATGTAATCTGTTACATTAGTCCAGTCGGTTCAATTGAAAAGAGCCAAGACTACAACTCTTGATATATGGGTTTCAAAAAGATAAACCCGAACTGGAACATGGTACCCTCTGCCACCTCTTTAGGATATGCAAGAGTGTGGTGCCTGTGACAATTAAAGACCCACAAGGGGTTCTTTCGAAGCACATAAAAGGCACATGTTCCCCGTCCCCGTCCCCTTTTCCCTTTCACTTAGGACATCGGTTTCTCCCCGTGGTACCATGGAGCCTGCAGGGACCATGCTTCCCTCCTGGTCCGCTGCAGTGTCTCGGACCTCGAGACAGGGCCACAGCTACAGATATGAGTGCAACTTGGCATATTTCAAGAATTGTGGGAACAATTCTCTGCATGACTCATTAAACCCAACACCTCTGCCAAGCTCACTAGGGAAAGCGCTCCGGGCCGTCCAGAAGAATACACAATCGGGCAAGCCCAACAAAGGTAGTCCGTTTTATTTTGGAGACGTTGGTGACATGCTCTAATGTTGAGGCGGGAATGTCTAGTGCGGCAAAGTGTATTCTTGTTATAAGGCACTGACTGTAATGTTAACATAATCTATAGTGGGACACATGCTCTTTTACCTGTATCCCCGTTGTGGTGGGGGAGGCCTACTGGCTCCATCCATATAAAGTTTGTGCAGTCTTTCAGTAAGAGGGTCTCTTAGCTTTATGTCTGAGAGATGCAGGAAGGCTGACACCATGTATATTTTGGAGGTTTAGTGTGTGCCCCTGTGCAGGTAAATTGTGGAGCCCCTTGGACTTCAAATTTGTGTCTACTTCAGGATGGTAATTGCCTTTGCGGCAGGCTGCCTTTGTCAGTCTCCGGTGAAGGAGCCTGTGTGTACGCAATCCCCAGTACCCATCCCAAAGTGAGTTGTCTTTAAGGGTGGAGGAAGGTAGCTCACCAGATATTTATAGCCACAGTTCCCATTTCACAGTTAAACCCTTTCCTCTTTCTTGGGCATAATCTGAGTTAGTGCTGGAGAAGACTTTCTGTCTACAGGAATTCCACAATCCGCCTGACCCATCCTAAACTGGTCTCGGGCAGGTCAACATTGCTGCATAAATGGATGATCGTGATCTCACTGGGATTGTGCCCTGCAGGATGACAGGGGTCCCTTTAAATTCAAAAGGTGCTGACCACCTCATTGGGGCGCCGGCCCATCTGGAGAAGACCAGCAAAAGATTAAACCTTAGAAACTGGGCAACCAAGACGTTTTTATGCAGCAGCCCCGGAGAGACACCGAGAAGTACTGGAACAAAGGTGGTGTTGTGAGTCTCCACATGGACTGGGACTACATAAGGGAAGTCCTGTGTAGAAGAAGGAATACCTTAACTTACCTGCCTGCACTATCAGATGGAGGAAATTACTACCTCCAATGATGACAGCCAAAGCCCAGTTGACTTGAAGGACATCTGTGGGACAGCCCCATGGTCTGCGACTGCCCCAGAGCCTTTAGATCACCTAAGACACCTCACTTGGAAAAGAAACCCGCTAACAGAAGAGTATTAGTTGCCTACAACCAGCAAGAAGGGAGGGCCTACCCCATCCCCCGACCCCTCCTCATCAACCGAAGGTGCCTGTACCTATCTTCAGCCAGTTACGGAGGTAACGAGAAATCCTGACTTCAACCCTCCAGCCTGCAGTTCTGGCTGTATCGTGACTAAAATCTCCAGCCGAGACCCTACTGCCTGACCAGTCTCCAACAGGCCACTGGACTGCCCGGAATGGATACCATTCTCCCTGGAAAACCTCTACAGCAGCTGACAAGTTCTCAGATACAGCCCTCTCCCCTTAACCTTTTTTTCTTCCATAAGGACACCTAGGGTGAAATGCACCTTAGCCAGCCACTGTCCTCCATTAGTAGCCTACTTTCTACTAGACTTAGAGTTACAGTGGCTGTTTCTGTCCTCCCAGGCACCAGCAACTGGGCTCTGGCCACCCCCTACCTGGACACCACCGGAACGACTCCTAAAGGAAATGGTTTACTCACCAGGCAGGGAGCATATTTCATTGTTATGGGTGGTGGTTCTTTGTGCATCTGTGAACAACTCTGTTTCGCTATAAGTGCGCATGTGCGGTTGCTGCGCACCTCTGGAATCTGCTAATGCAACCAAACCACTGCAGCCGAAACTACAGGGGGGCTTCTTTTTAGCCTTTGATTTAACTCTGAAAAAGTCTTTAAAGTATTACCATGTCTGTGTACTTAAGAGTGCAGCCTAAAGTCCCTGACAGGATAACATTGGCCCTTGGGCTCAATGTTAAACTATTGTTTAGTAGTGCTTTGGAGCTGCAGAGCTGTTTAATGGTGGCTCCTGGCCCCACATGCGCTAGGCTCTTGTGGTTTTCGATGTTTATCTCGGTTTAGTGTGTAGAATGTTTACTTGCCTGTAAACAAACTACTTTCATTTTAGTAAGTTGCAGTTTCTTTGTATATGTGAACTGTTTAAAGATCTGTTTCCCACACTACTTCCTGCAGTGAGCCTTCCCTGCTCAGCCCTACTACCCTGAGAGTTGAGATCCGAAAGGGACAACCTGGCCAGCCAGTTGATTGCAGCCCCAGACAACCTTGATTGTCACAGTTAATGCCCTTCTGAGTCCCCAGAGCCCTCAAGAACATACGGAACAGTGATGCTAATATTCTTATGATTAAAAATGTTAGCCTTGGGGCGTGGCTACGCAGCGCAGCGCGATGGCCGCGAGCTAGAGTAGCTCCGGCAGACTGTCTCCCTACCGTCTATCCTGGAAGCCCCATCCGAGACCTGAGCGGTGGACGTGCTGCCGTAGAGTGTGGAGAATCAACCGAGCCCAAGATCGGGGCCGCAGGACCAGCAAAACCGTAGTTGTGCCGACAATCATCTGCGGCCTTCCCCTCGCCTGGGGCGGGGCCCTGCCGTAACTACCGGAGCCGAGCGAGGCACGAAGAGGTGCGGCCCGAGAAGTGCGAGAGACCGCGGTTGGGGCCCGCGCTCTGGGGAGAAGACGGAAGAGCGGCAGGGACGTCAGCCTTCCGTGAAAGACAGCAGCAGAAGAGTAGCGGGTGAGCGGGGTCCCCTGCTGATAGTTGCTTGCTCCGTTCGAGCGGCCGCATTGGGAGTAAAGTGCCTGCCGCACGAGATCTCGGCCTTGACCCCTGGGGACTAAGCGGTGAAACCAAAAGCGGCCGCGGAGTTCCTCAAGCAGCCAACACCTGGGACACCAATGGCTGCCTTCAAAACCCCGGAGGGGAGCGCATGCATACATTAACTTTTACAGCGCTGGTGGAGCGATAAATAGCACCAGAGGGGGCGAATCATTGGGACATAACGGTGATCTGGGGGATCCGGCGGATTGAGGGTGCGCCCTTTGCTCACTCTGCCTGACAAACGCTGTCTCATTAACCACTTACAGTCCGGTGAGGAGGCCCTTAAGACTCCGGAGGGCAGAGCTTGTGGATCGGGAGGCCCATCGGGGGCAACTGGATACATTGGCATACTGGTATCTGCCCTTCACTAACAGAGGTCCGCACCAGGGGCAAGCCCTCAACGTCTCTTCTCCCCCCCCTCTCCCTGGACACATCATTTTGGGGTGCCCGCCTTGAGGATCGTGCGAAGCGGCTACTGGTGCTGAATACCTGACCTGGTGAAAGATAGGGTGGCAGCTACCCAAGAGCCGATAAAATGTCGGGCACAAAGGTTACGCAGCAGAATAAACTGGATCATTACACACTCCCTAAGGCAACTATCCAGGAGCAAAGAGGCAGAGACAAGTCACTGGGGGAGTAGAGGGGGACGACCCAGAACTCACCCTTAAAGATGTTATGGCAGCGATCTCCGGGATCAGAACGTCGCTGGAGCAGAGGATGGGACGCCATTACGTCAGAGGTGTCCCTGATCAGGGCAGATCTCGTCAACATGAGCGGGAAAATCAAGCCGGTAGAGATTACAACGGCTAGCCTCGTTGACGACACCTCCAAACTACAACTCGAAATTCAGGAACTGAAAACATTCAGGAAATTTGCAGAGGATAAACTGGATGACTATGAAGGGCGCACCAGGCTCAATAACATACGCATTCTTGGTGTACCGGAGAAGGCGGAGGGGCAGGCGACTGATCTATTTGTGGAGGACCTTATCACGACCCACCTGCAACCAAAGGGCCTGTCAAAACTTTTTGTGGTTGAAAGGACCCACAGAGTCCCCGGGGGCAGGCCGAGGCCCGGTGCCCCACCGCGTCCGATACTGGCCAGGTTGCTTAACTTTAGAGACCGATCTGTAATATTGCAAAATGCCAGGGTGACCTCGCCTATCCGATATGAAAAAGCAGAAATCCTCTTCTTTCCAGACTTCACCCAGGCGGTGCAGAAGCAGAGACGCTCCTTCCTTGCCGTCAAGAAGAAACTCTGGGACAGAGAAAGTACTCAATGTTGTTTCCGGCCCGACTCAGGGTGGAGGCGGGTGGGAAAGCCTGGTTTTTTTAGAACCCTGAGGCAGCAACAGATTGGCTGGAGGGTTGGAGCGAGGCAAGCGAACATAATGCCCGTTGATAAACCGAACTATCTGGGGAGCTAGACTGTGCTTCATTTCCGAAACTGGGGAGCAACAATTCCATTGTTACCACAGTATGTATACCACTAAGGGATCGCCGCAGTATACGGGGTTCGATAGTAATAACCAGCTCGGTAGGAAAGCTTAACTTTATCTGTGTTAAATGCGAACGGCGGCTCGCTCCGGTCGGGGTGTAACAAATGTCCGAAGTAGTGTGGGTGGGCAGGGTGGCGGAGCATCTCACCCCTCTGTTTCTACAGTTAGTTCTTAGTTTGGGCAATAGGCACTCTGCATTGTTGTATGTATGGGCAGTTTTAGACCCAAAGTGCAGGGCAGCAGGGAGGGGGGGGGGAGTTTTGGGGGGGGGGCGGGGGGGGAATTGTGTTTATGGATGTTCGGGTTAATTCGAAAATGTCTGTCCGTATGAACCGAGAGGAATGTGAGAAGCAAGGCGGTTTACATGAGTACACACTGGGATAGAAGCCTGAAACTGTTGAGCTGGAACGTCAATGGGTTGGGGAACAAAATAAAAAGATGCCTCGTTTTGCAATATATCAAAAGACACTCCCCAGATATAGTGCTCCTCCAAGAAACCCACCTAATGGGCCACTCCAGTAGAGCGCTGTGCAGATGGGGTTATACATTTGTGGCCCACTCAGGCTTTACAACTGGTTCTAGGGGAGTGGGAGTCTTGCTCAAAAACTCTTTCTCCTTTTCCATACAAACAACTTGGTCGGATGACAGGGGCAGATACACCGCAGTCACGGGGCAATGGGAAGGGAACACGCTAACACTGATGTCTGTTTATGTACCACCTGGCATGCAGAACATCACATTTAAAGACATAGGCTCTATTTTGCTTTCCCTCCCGGAGGGTCTCCTACTAGTAGGAGGGGACTTCAATTCAGTAGTCTCGGGCGCATTGGATCGCTATCCTCCCTGCGGCATAGGCCCCTCCTATCGTTGGCTCCCGGACTTTCTGGAGGCCTTAGGACTATCTGACACATGGCGGGTGTACCACCCAGATGATTGTCAATATACCTTCCACTCAGGGGCACACAATAGTCTATCCCGCATAGACTATCTTCTCGTGCCCGCGTCACAAATTGCTAATATCCGAGAAATCAAGCACATGGCACGTGGTATCTCAGATCATTCCCCAGTGTGGGCTCACCTGGTCCTAGGGGCTACAAGGGTGGGAAGGGTTGCCCCCATAAACCCATGGTACCTCCGTAACCCCGTGGTTAAAAAAAGCCCTGCTCCAGGCCTTAGAAAATTACTTTCAAGAAAATGAGGGGTCGGTAGATTCCCCTCTCACGTTATGGGAAGCCTTTAAAACTGTCATAAGGGGGCAAGCACTTTCTCTGATAGCGGGGGTACGGAAAGAGAAGCAGAAAGAGTTGGTCGAGAACGAGGTCCTCCGGCTAGAGGAAGACATTGGAGAGGGAGTCACCCAGGAGAAATTGCATATCCTACAAATGGAGGAGTATAAAGCCATAGCCACTGATAGAGCAAGGTCATGGGGGAGGGAAAAAGATGGCAGAGTGTACGACCTAGGGGACAAAGCTGGGAAACTTTTAGCCTGGCTTGACAAAAAAGAAATGGCAACCAGGCTAGTGCCGGTGCTAGTAGACGAGGGGGGGTAAGACTATCACTGACCCACAGGACATCGCAAATGAATTTGCAGCCCACTGTAGTAAGGTATACCAATCGAGCACCCCATTGCTCGACACTAATCCCCAGGAGCTCCTCAAAGATATACGACTCCCTACTCGCTCGGCTGAGGAGGCGGCGGCGCTAGACACCGAATTCACCAATGATGAAATGGCGCAAGCAATAAAATCTCCAAGCCGGGAAAGCCCTGGGCCCGAATGGCCTGCCCATTGAGCTCTATAAGTTAAGACCAGATAAACTGGCCCCGTACCTGCGAGCTATGTTTGTAGAGAGCAGGAGGGTGGGTTCACTTCCATATGATCAGAGGATAGAAACACTGGTCACCATCCATAAAGGGGGCAAACCCAGATGTAAATGTTCCTCCTACAGACCAATCCCTCTGCTCAACGCGGAACCCAAAATATTAGCAAAACTTTTGGCAAACCGGCTCACGCAAGTCAGTGGATTGGTACATCCCGACCAATCGGGCTTTATACCCCATCATAACACGGCGTTGAACCTACGAAGAGTGCATGAAGTGCTGGGTAGGGTTGCAACCATCCAGGAGGCGGCAGTAATCGTTTCCTTAGATGCCACTATGGCGTTCGACACCATCGAATGGCCATACCTTTTCGCGGTATTGGAAAAACTGGGGTTCGGGCCCAGCTTTCTTGGATGGGTCAAACTCCTCTATTCGAAGCCTCTCGCACAAGTGGTGGTCAACATTAAAAAATCTGAACCTTTTTACCTCAGTCGTGGGACCGGTCAGGGTTGTCCACTATCCCCCCTACTCTTTGCCCTCTCCCTGGAGCTGTTGGCGGAATGGATCCATAAAGATCCAGTCATGCGTGGGCTGCGATGGTCAAATGACTGGGAGGACCGCATCTCATTGTATGCGGACGACATTCTTTTATATTTAGCCTCTTCCCAAATGTCTCTCAGTAGAGTACTTGATATAATTACAGTCTTTGGCAGATGCTCAGGGTACTCAATTAACTGGAGTAAATCCCTTATGTATGTCCTCAGTGGGGAACCTCCCCTCCCCCCTCCCCCCCTCCACCTCCCTCCCCCCCCCCTCCCCGGGATTGTCCAATACAAACAACAACGACAGGTTTTAAATACTTGGGGACGGGGCTTCTGGCCAGCGAGACACGTTGTGTCGGAGCTCCAGCCCCAGACGATATAATTCCCTCACAATACTGGCGGAACGGACATCAACCCGGGGGGGGAAACAATGTCGGAAGACCCCCTGCATAGCAGGTTCGAGAAGTGGGATACGACCAGACTACACCGGCGAAGAAACAGCTGAGTGAGACTCCGGGGGAGAGACGGCCTGCCTGACTCAAAATGGCGGCGCCTGCCCCTCGAGCCTAATATAGACAAGGCCCCGGAAGACGCTGAAACCCGAAAAGGGGGCCCTGAGGGCAAGGGAGCCCCCATATGGCAAAGTAGCTGCGCGACGAGGCCGAGGTACGTGTGGCGTTGCCGGAGCCCACCCGGATATCACGGACTGCTCCTCGGCTGCAGCAAAATGGCGGCCTCCTCTGTGATGCGGGACCGGAGTTGATGGTGCCCCCCGGAGGAGTGGAAAGCGCAAATCGCCTGAACATACCGATGGAACGAGCGACTGAGCCCCGATGACAGCGGGCATAGCAGAAAAACTTGCGTGCGTAATTTGACCGCCTCGAGCCCGGGAGAAAGCGGCTGCTCTCCCCCCCACCTCCCCCCTCCCCCCGCCCCCAATGGCACTACGATATCCCCCTACCGCAGCAGGCTTGAAGAGTTACATCTTGAGTGGCCACAACAAGGATCCTGACTGCTAGATGGGTGCCTGCTGGAAACGGGGGCACGCCAGAGGTTTTGGAGGGCCCTGCCTGACTCTGTGCCTGACTTTAAGATGGCGCCGGTTGTTCTCCAATACAGTGCACGATGAGAGCATTGTCTACCCGGATACTCCACTTACACTTGCGCGATCTGATGTAGAAGCGCACCTATGAACCAAGAGGGACAACCAGAAGGAAAGGGAACAACTGCGTCCGGAGGCCCCGCACAGCTGACACACAACATGGCACCCGCCCTGCGGAAGACACACAACCCACATCATATGTGGATCCCAGCACTTGGCTCACTCAACTACAAGACACTGCTGTTTGAGTGTCTGATTTCTTCTCCACTGCACTCTTTCAGAGTAGTGCCTGTCCCCAAAATGGCGCCCGTGACTCTGTTCTTAGCAATTCAGAGTTATGGCCTTGTAAAACCAAGATGGCTGCCACAGTGGTCGCTACCAGGTTGTGCTACTACTCTTGGACAAAAACTGGACATCGACCAGAACTCGAACCTATCCCCCACCCGGCGTACCCATCAGGACATCAGAACTCGAACCTATCCGCCACCCGGCGTACCCATCAGGACATAGAACAGTGAAGTTACCTCCGACAGTGGAGACCTAGCTATTTGGCCGATGCTCGGTGGAGCTACCTGTTCGCTAAAGAGGAGATGGTTTGTGGACTTTCCCCTCGGCCATCACCTACCCAACCGGACTTTGGGCTGACTTTCCTTCGTCTCTCCGTCGTCCCTCCTCCCTATCCCTTTACCCTACCCCCCTACCCTCCATCTATCTCATCTTCTATACTCTTTGAATGTTTTTCAGTTGAGACCTAGCTATTTGGCCAGTGCCCGGTGGAGCTACCTGATAGCTATAGAGGAGATGGACTGAGGTCTCCCCCTTCTTCTCCCCCCTCCCCCCGCCCCCCCCCCCCTCCGGCCGTCACCTACCCAGCCGGACTTTGGGCAGACTTTCCTTCGTCTCTCCGTCGTATCTCCCTCCTGCCCCTTTACCCTACCCCCTTACCCGTCTACGCTCCATTTATCTTGTCTTCTATGCTCTTTAAATGTTTTACTAGTAACAGATGTAACTTGTAACTGATGTAATTTTGTAACATTGTGGAACCTCATGTAATGCGCTCTGATACCTCCGGGTCTAGCCAGCGCTATATAAAACTCATCAAATAAATAAAATAAATAAATTCATCACCACAGAAGTCAAATGCCGTTATGACCGCAATTTGCTCCCCCCACTACAGAGATTAAGACGTGATATAGCAAGTTGGAGGGAGCTCCCGCTCTCGATGCTGGGGAGGGCTGCTCTCTTTAAGATGATGGCACAGCCACGTTTCCTATATGCCCTACAGAACTCCCCCGATGTGGTCCCAGCAAGCTACTTTAAGGAGGTTGAGAGACTGCAGCGACAATTATTGTGGGAAGGCAGACCCCGTATAGCGCTGAATAAACTGGTCTTGACCTGGTATGATGGAGGGATAGGTCTTCCAGACCTTAAGAAATATTACTGGGCTGCACATCTAGCAGCCATTAATCAATGCACCTATCGGAGTCCGGATGATCCGGGATACGCCATGGATCGATGGCAACTGCCTGGGAGGGAACTATACTAAAGCCTTATACTCTAATCCCAAGAAATTCCACCTAACGGGACCGACGAAACACTCAGTCCAAATCTGGCACGCAGCGACTAGAAGTCTGGGGTGGGGGCGGAAACTCACACTGGCAACACCACTGTGGGACTCAGAACAACTGGGTACTCTGAGAACTTCGAAGGGGTTCAACAACTGGGATCTGATTGGGATTTCGAAGATTGGAGACCTTTGGTTGAAGGGTGAGATATTAACGTTTGCGGCACTACAGCAGGAGTACGAATTGGCCAACTCGGAGTACTTCAGGTACCTAAAGATTAGGCATGCGTTGAGGGCACACTTTGAGAAAGGCTCCTCTCACCCTGAAGCCTCACCTTTAGAAGACAGGCTGTTAGACGGATTCCTACCTACGAAAGCGATCTCCCTGACTTATAAAAAGTTGATAAACAACTCTCTAGATCCCCTTGTACAGACGAGGGAGCAATGGGTGGGAGATGGGCTGGAGCTGGACGATGAAGAATGGCAGGAGGCAGTGGCCTCCCCGAGAGAGGTGGCAATTTCTGCTAGACTACGTCTCGTCCAGCTCAAAATACTGCATAGAGTATACGTCACAGGGCCCCGATTGGTTCGTATGGGACGGGTGGAGGGGGGAAGAGTGTAGAAGAAATTGTAACCAACTGGGTACCTTCATGCATATTATATGGGAGTGTGAGCACGTCCAAAGGTACTGGCACAGAGTACACTACGTCATGAGTGAGGTGCTTGCGATGACTGTCCGTCCTGAAGCCAAAAGGTGCCTCCTGAATATATGGGAGCCAACCGACTTATCCAGTAGAGACAAACTATGGTCTTCCTTGGGATACATGATAGCAAAACGAAACATTGCACAGTTGTGGGGAGCAACACTGCCGCCCAAGATTGTCAAGTGGAAAACGGACATGGACTGGTGCATGTTCAGGGAAAAAACTGCATACACAGCACGGGGCTGTCCCCAAAAATGGTCAGCTGTTTGGAATAAATGGAATGTGTACCGAGGAAATATTTGTAACCCTCCCGTCGTTCCCTCAATAGAAGAGTCTCTTCAACCTTGAGTGTGTTGCTTTCCTATGCAAGACCTTTTGTAAATCGACTTTAAAAATGTACATGCGAATCAATTCACTTCCTCTCACAAGATATTTGTATTGTCGAATTTTATTTGTGTAATAAAAAGAAATGTTAAAAAAAATGTTAGCCTTGGTGCTGTAATTGCCACAAGATCGGCTAATTAGCAAAAATTGGCATTTTCAGATTAGACTGATGAAATGTTACAGCTTTCTCTGTGTTGTATCTTTTAATAGGAGTTGCAGGTGTGAGGTAGCGTTGATGATCAGTTCAACTGACCTACAGCAGAAGAGGTGGTGAAGAGATAATGACCTCTTTAGAAGTGCTGCACTTGGCATCTGCTCTGAGTAAAGACTACTTAATGAAGTGGATCTGTTACTTGCAGTCACCAAAGCCATGCTCATAAAATCTGCCAATATGGCTGAACGTAAGCTTGCGGACACCAATGTACTGCAGTGATGCAGTCTTCGCGGACACACATTCCCTTCACATTACTTCATTTACCCAGGGAGGATTCTGTGAGACAAGTTTCAGAATGCTATGATTACTTTGCTTTAATGCAACTCAAAATTCCACAGCTTCTGGAGAACACAGTTGTTATATTGAAATTGTTTGCAATGCGTCTGATTTGAAGAGTCTTCTGTGAAGGGCTCCAAAGATGTTGGCTTGAAACAATAGGTGTTTTTCAAGGTCAAATCTTGGTGGTAGCACAGTTAGTTAAGTGCTGTAGAGTTCTGTCTTGAAGATCAAACGCTCCAGTCCAGACATTGATTATAATCCCCCTGGATGAAAAAATAAGCCATTACCGGTAGTATTGAAGTAACAAGTGGCCATTCAGTTTCTTTTGTGCACAGTAGTAATTATCATTGACTTGTATGATCAGTAGTTCTGGCATGAGTGTGTGTCTTTCAGCAATGACTCACGTGTTCTATTCTATTTTCAGGCTCAAACAGTGTTGGGTCCAAAGCTTGATAAGGTGACCGGTACCCTTCTGTACAATGTGGCCTCTCGTCTCAAGGACCCCAGGCGCCTGGGATTCCTTGTGGGGTACATCACCAGCAAGAAGATCAGCACTGACCTGCAGCTCAACGGTATGGAGGCCTAGACTGGTGATTTCTGTCTCCTTTCTGAACCATTCTCTGCTAAGCTCGGTCTTGTTCCTGGTCCATAAATCGTATCCACCCACATGTCTTACGGTCTTGTTTTGCCTCACAGAGCCCTTCACTCTGAGCCAGCCACACATTTGACACTCTAGTCGTCCTTCTCATTGATCCCCGTCACTCCACGACACATCTACTCCTCTGAGGTTCAAGTCCTCTCCTAACTGAGCCCGTCACTGTGACACACTCACCCATCTCACTGTGGCGAACTCGCCCGTCTTCTCTCTGAGCCCTAGACTCACTGATCCATCTACATGTCTAAAACTCTAGTCTGACCCAACCACATGTCCAAAGCTTTGTTCTTCAAGCCCGTCACTCCGACCTACCCAATGTCTGAAGCTCAAGTCTTCTCGCCAACCGATATGTTTAAAGATAGTCGACTCTTCACTGAGCCCATCGCAGTCACGGTCACCCAGCCAAAACGTTCACCTCCCCAAAGTACATTGCCCTCTACCCACACCCATGCATTTTAGCAGCAGTCACTAAGTCATCAGACTACCCTTGTTTGACCGAATCCTCAACCCTCCCTCTACAGCAGTACTCCTGTCTCTCCTCTCCGAGTCCATGACACTCCGACCCAAGCCAGATTAAATTGTCTAATAGGACATGCAAATAGCAGAGGTTGGCAGACATTGTCCTATTCTGTGCACCCCCATATATCTCCCTCGCCCTCTCCCCTTGGCGGCAACTGGGATCAATTAAATGAAACCGAAGACATCTCACAGAAAGGGTTGTAAAGAATGGCTTAGGTCTCCCTCCCGCTGCATAACCCCCTTATTCTCAGTCCTTTTCACAGCAAAACAGCAGTTCTTGTCCTGTGTGTAAATCATGTGTCGGTTTCCTTCGTTGGTAGACCATATGTTCTACAGCGACAAGGGCCAGGGTGGTATTTCCAGAGGTGGCCCTGCCAGGCTTCCTTCCAGCTCCGCCGTTAGACAAGCTCTCTTGGGCCCCCTTTCAGTGTTGAGCCCCTTGAGAAATCTGCAGCTCTAAGCTGGGCTATGCAGTGAAGTAGTTACCATAGGATTTAATTTTCCACAATATGAAATACAAGTTAGTGAGACACAGATTCTTATGTAAAATGAAATGATTTAATTATGGTTGCAATAGTCAAAGTATAAAACTTAATCCATAAAAGGCGAAGACTAGATCTTTCTGTTCTAGCGCCTCTGGCGGTATGCCCCGAATAATAAAGGGGCAGAATGGAGCCATCTTGGCCACAGTGAAGATCATGTCATCCCTGGCATTTGTCTTGTACTCTGTTTGAGTAACCAACCCAATCTCTCTCTACTCTGTCCAGAGTGTTGATTGATTCTTTTTAAAGTGCCTTTATCTTGTGGTGCGGCCACGGATGCCTTCTGTCTGGCCCCGGGTGGATATTAACATTTGTACACAAGCTCTCGGTGCTCTGAGCTTGGTTCTGAAGCATCAGCAGGAAACCATTGTGAGTGTAGTACATTCGAACTCTAATGGTATCGAATCCTGCAAGGCTGGCGTAACCATGGCTGATCAGAGGCTTTGCCATAGGACCAAGAAGAGATGCTCCGGTACCCGGCTTCTCGTCTGTTACTACTGCAGTGTACTGGTCTTCACACATGCTTCTGTATGCCAGATCCCAGACAATGTCTCAATGTCCCATCACCGCTGCAAAGAAAGCCTTCCCAATGGTCCCAGCCATTGCAATACTTGCGAGCCAACAGCCATGTGCTTTAAATGTAGACTTTAACCAAAGGGCAGGTCTCTGCACAGCAGGCCAACGTCTGGCTAGCGGTGGAGTTATGTTATACCTGGCTTTATGTAGACTGAAGCCGTTCAGAGTAACTGTAGACTGCCTTTTCAGAGTAGCATCCGAGAAAAGGTCATTTGTGTTTCAAAGGAAGCTCTTGCTAGGAAAAAAAACAATCGATGCAGTTTGACACTTTAACAAGATCACGTTGGATACCTCCGCTTTGCAGAAAAGGCTGCATTTTGCAATATGATCCACTCATAGGAAGCAATTTATTTTACAGACGTTCTGCTTGAAACCATGCATCGGTCCCCTGGGCTGTCCTGAGAGCGATCTGCACTTTCATATTGTACAAATGAATACGTGTGTCTACAGAGAAATGCCACTTAAAGCATGTGCAGAACTCTGCACACGAACCCTTTGCACAGACGCAAAAGGGTGTACAGTTTAGCGGATATGCCCCCAGGTTCAAATTGGATGCCTTTCAAGGGGGAACTTCCTTGGTTAAAAATGTCAAAATTCTCTTGAGGATCCAAGCTGCAGAAATTCACCTTAATAAATTCCAGTGAACTGGCCACCCAGGTCAGTGTTTGCTGGCTAAAGGAATCTCCAGTTAAGATCTTTGAACGATTAGATAGTTAAAGGTAGGAGCGATTTGTTTGGGAGTGTGGAAGTACCCCTTTAACTATCTAAACTAGACATAGGGTAGTACCTTCTTAAAGGTAATAGCTATCTGTTTGGGGGTGCGGGAGTACCCCTTTAAGAAGGTGCTATCCTGTGTCTAGTTTAGCTAGCTAAAGGTAGGAGCTATTTGTTTGGGGGTGGGGGTGGGGGGTACCCCTTTAAGAAGGCACTTCCTGACTATTTTAGATAGTTCGTAAGAAGCAGCCCCCCAGTTTTTAGACATGGTTGTGGAGCAGCCCTGTTGGCATGCTCAAAAGGTAGTCGGATGTGTTGGATGGTCGCTAATTGAGTGACGGCTTCAGCTAGTTCCGATTTATAATGCAACACTTTCCCTTTTGGAACTTGAAATTTCGTATTTTCAGTTCAGTGTCTGGGATATGCAAGTTCAGCATACAACGTGCTGGTGGCCGAGGGTTATCTGCTGAGTGATGCATATTGCTGCAGATTCCCAGATTAGTCTAGTTCGGAGTTGAGTGACTGCACATAGCGAGTGCCTGCAGCCTCCCTTTACAACAAGGTCACAAACCAGAAGACCTCCATCCTTTAGAACCATGAGGTTACTTTACTGCTGGGTCGTAACGCCCTTAGCATCGAGTCTCTGAAGCCAAGATGGAGGCTGCATGCTGGATAAGTGTGTGGGGGGGGGGGAGGTTCTCTGGTTGAAACTCGATCACCAGGCAAGAGTTGGATCCTCAGTTCCTTTTCAGAAGTGGCGAAAAGGTTGATCCTGCCAGATCTGGACTGGGCCGGTGTTCCCGTCCCTGCAGTGCAGAGCATGAGATGGCCTAGTATCTCGTCTTCTCCTTCCTGCACTTTACGGTCTCGAGCCTGATCCCGCCTCTGCAAGAACCAGCAGAGATCCCAATCTTGGTGGCCAAGACTCACTTCTTTGCACCATAGACCCTTTTAGTGACTAGTTATGGATGGTGTCCTTCTGGCTGGGGGTTGTTCCCGTCTGCCAGGATCGAGTACGGTAGCAAATGGGCCGCTGCCATGCGTATATTGAATTGTGCTGTGGATCAATGCTCGCGCAGAGCAGGTCAATCGCTCATCCCCTTCAGGAACTCGTTGACCTGCGTTTAAACCATTGTGAGAGTGGCAGATGGGTATGGAAGCGAAATCAATTAATTTTATGAACCCCAGCATCTATGGCTTTTCAGTTCATTTGAGGATTTGTATCAATTGAGATGTTCTGGTAAGTGATTCAATTAAGACACCTCTCCTCTTGCGCGAGTTGTAGAGGTAGGCCGGACACTAAAAATCAATATCTTTTAATGTTCTCGCTTATAAATAATTCAGCGCTTGAGCTGTATTAGTCATGTTATGCTTTTTGAAGTGCCATTTGCTGTACAAATGGAATCACTGGACTGTTGGCTGCAAAGGCATTTTAAGGACACTGTTGCACATTTATTTTCTTCCAGTGGCTTTGGATTACGTGAAAAGTCACCCTCTCGATCCAATCAGTACTGCAGACTTCGAGAAGGAGTGCGGTGTTGGCGTCACAGTGACCCCGGAAGAAATCGAAGAGGCTGTGAGTAAAATGTGGATTAGACTAACTTTACAGGTCAACAAGGGAACATTGCACATTCCCAGTGTGAATGGCTGAATGAGTGAATTCTGGACATGTCTTGTGTAGCTGTCTGCTTGAGGAAATGTTTATTTCAATTATGACTAATTTATGAGTACTCTCGGGCAGAGGACTATTGGATGAAGCAGTGCTTAATTTGTGCCAGTGCCGAAATATTTTACCAAACCAGCACTTATTTCTTGCAGTCCACCACAAGTTGGCTCCATCTATTAATCTTTAAGGAGAGCTCATCAGCTGAGTATTTAAAAAGTATTTAAAATTGCAATAAAAATACCTCATCCAGGCCAACTTTTGGTGACGTACAATAGTCCAAATCGTAACATTTGTTGGAGTGTGATGATTAGAACATAACAGTGGTGTTAAAAATGTATCCGCTGCAATAATTATCGCTTATTCTGAGTTTTTGGGGGATAACCTAACAATTTTGGTGCATACTGCATGTCTGCGTAAATACCAGATCTTTTCTCCTCGTTGAATTTCTGGCTGGTTTGACCTGCCGAAATATAAAATAGAAAAAAAGGTACAATGGTAATTTGTGCAATGAACATCTCCCTAATTGTAATTGCGTCCCATACGCAAATGGGTGTTTGTACAGGCACTGCAATCTAATGGGCCACTTCTCATCCGGCCAAGAGTGTTCCCGCTCAGCACGAGGAAACCACCATTTTGCGAGACACACACATCTGGTCTAGTGGATCCAGCAGTAATTTGTAAACCAGAGATTCCTAACAAACGATGGGCGATACTAGTCCAAGACATGAAGTCAGAGGACCCCAGTTATGGGCACTGAAAAGATCTTTTACTGGGTAGAGTCAGGAGGCCGTCTCTCCTCCAGGCTACAGATAAAAGGGCAGTGTCCATGGGATAGTTATTCTGCAACCAGGTAGCCTGGGTAGAGGCGGTGGGTGCCGCTCTCCATCCAAAGGGGAGTGCACAATGGGTGCCCCCTACTTCATAGCTCAGCTCGAAAAAGACAAAAATGGCATGGAGCATCTCCAGTGAGGTGGGCTGGCCTGACTGCTGAGAAACAGGGCTTTCTGTAAATATGTACATGGGCGGACCGCCACAGCTTCGCAAAGCCATGCAGAGGACGATTGCTTCAGCAACATTGGCAGCAATCTCAGTGCTATGATCTTAACATTTCTATGGTTTATCAAATGATGATCGATGCTGAATCTACACTTTCCAGTCCTTTCTTTTTGATCACCCCGTCCCTGTAAGTGTGTATCCTGTGAGTGACTGGTACAAATGCATCTTAGTTTTGTCTCTTTTGGTTCAGTTGTTTGCTGTTACAATTCATGAAGATGTGCCTACCCGTCTCTATCCTCTAGGTTGAAGCCGTCGTCAGCAAGTACAAGGCTCAGCTGCAGTTGGAGCGCTACCACTTCAACATGGGCCTGCTGATGGGTGAGCGCCTCTGAGGACTCTACTAAGATGGTTTTAGATTTTGTTTATAGGACTGTAAAGAGCTATACAATTTTGATGAGCCGCAGCAGAGCCATTGGGAGCAGAAAAAGGTGGTTGGAAAATCATGAAGAAAGTTGTGCGAAATCCAGTCTGACTGAAGATGTCTTGTTTTTTAAGTATTTGGGGGGGGGGGGGGGAAGAGTTGTGATGGGGCTCCACAGAGTCCGACACGCCTTCCTAATTACCATATTTAAATATGACCTTTGGTGTAAGAGTGGAACAGTGAAGGAGAAATAAGGTATCAATAGGTCTGTATTTGAGGTAACTGATTTGCAGGGAGAGCGAAAGCCAAGAACCTCTCCTCCTGACCAGGTGAGTCCTAAATTCTCTGTAGATGGTGTACCTCGCCCTCTAGTCTAAGATTAGTTGCAATGTTACTCAAGAGGAGAACGTTCACTGTCTGGTCTTTACACCAAATCCTTCTGGATGTTGATGCGCAGAGGACAAACATGTTCAGGGAAGAGGGGATTGGAGATTACATAGTAATGCATGCAGTTTGGCAGTTAAAGGAAAGTGGCTAGAAAAGGGACCCACCACATTATATGAAGCGCCGGCTATTGTGCATAGAGCGGAGCGAGCTGGTAAACGTGTCCAAGTAGTAAATGAGAATAGTAAAAAAGCTATGTCTCCTATGGTTAATAGTGAGTAAAGTTAAGTAGAGAAAAACCCAGAGGTGCTTTCAAAAGAAAATGTCAGTGGAGCAAGAGGAAACTAAATTTAGGAGGAACGCACGGGTTGATGCAGTCTTGGATCATGGAGAATTATGCCCAAATGTTTACAACCTGGAGAGTAGCTCATGGTGCATGACAGGGGAGCACACTGAAGACGTGGGGGTGGTAGTTTCCTGTTGGACATGAAAGCAGATGGGGGGAGGGGGGGAGGAATATAACCAGGTCCCACAGCGAGTGCACGAGAGAAATATGGGCGTGTAATGGTTGGGTGGTGATGGAGTTGCAACCTTGAAAGGTGAGCAGGCCTGGAACGATGTTTGCAGTTTGTGGAGTGAGAAGCAGACTGACAGATGTGCGTCCAGATATGAACGTGGTGGGTCGTCCATTAATATGTCCGCTTTCAGTGTGCTGGACTTTGCGTTCAAAGTATAGGAGGCCAGAGGGGCATTTATTGTAAAAGGTTTTGGGGGGGAAATCAGGGTAATTTAAAGGTGGAGATATTAGTGAAACTTAAAACTAAAGGTGAATCCTGATAGCACGGAGCAGGGGCTGAAAGTGGAAGTTGATTACCATAGCATAAGAGAGCAAAAGTTAATGATATTTTTGCTACATATTATGGTTAAGAGAAATGCTGCATTGAAAATTAAAGTGCAAAGTAGGACCGTAAACGGAGGATGAGTTAAACCATTGAGAAGCAGATAAAAATAACACGCCTACCACAGACTTCCTTCTGGTTGGTTATGCTTCATTGCCGGAAAGGAGTGGTTTGTTTGAAGGTAGGTATATCCTGATTATGCAATATCAAAGGAAATTGTGGCTTACCAAAGATGGCGCCGGTTTATGCTGCATCCTATTGAATGGTGTTACCCCGAAAGCCCAGGCTGCTCATTGCATCCACCACACCTACGCGGGTTGTGGCCAATATAAGCGCATGTGCTTCGGCCTTTTGGTCCAATTCTTGATTTGTGGAATGTTTGCTGGAATGGAATGTTTGCTGGAATGGAAGCAGATAAAATGGAGCATGACCAGAGGAAATTGTCTGTTTTTCAAGGAAGGGGATTTGCTGTAGTGCAATGAAAATGCAGAATACAAGTAGCAAATGTGATGTTTAAGGTACAAATAAGGACGAGGAAGGCGGGGGCGTAATCCAGCTTTGATGGGTTTGTTCCAGCAAGATGCAGCTCAGTCAAACACACAGATATTGGGGGTCATTTTTAGGCTTCAAGACATTTTATGCTGATTACATTTTGAATGTGTAGCAAATGCACCTCGGTGTACACATTGTTGGTGGGATTACAGTTCACATAAGATAAACTGGTGAAAGAACTCGTGCAATGCAGTTAAAGGGATTGCACCCAAGTCTTATTACTAATGCAAGCTGTAAGAAACTGAGGACTGTTGACCAAGAGCACGGCCTGCAATCCTTGGCCTGTGTGTGCATGGTGAATTACCTTTGGCCTTTAGTGTGGGCAACGAAATTCCCTATTACAAGCGACCACAAGCCATTGATCACGTTACGCACCACGAAGGGCATATTAAGAGCCGGAGTCCATATCGCAAGGATGTCAATGTGATCACAAGGATCTAATTATGACGCAGAGTTGATGCCGCGCATGTAGAAAGCCGCGGTTACGTTTCGGTTTTAAAGGCTGCTACAGGACCAATTCTAGTGCTTCATAGCCCCCGCGAGGCCACCACACCCTCTGGTTGAAAGTGTCCCTGTATGGCCCTTTCCAAGAGCATGGATGATGGAATTAGGGTTTAGTTTGGCCGATGGAGGAAGTGTTTGAAGTTCAGTTACGGGCGGCTATAGCTGCATGTAAGCGTGGCTTGTGTTGGAATAATGTCAGCATAGACATGGTTAGTGCATGACAACATCTTTATCATAAAAGTATTGAAATATGGAATGGAAGCTTTTTTATTCTCTCACAAATAAGGGGCTGGGGGGATATTTGTCATGTATTTGAAGGACTGCAGCTACAGCCAGCAGGGCAGCATTGAGGGGAGTGACCTGGGTCCTTGTGTGGTGCCAGCAGTGGTTCAAGGAGAAAGGTGTCGTTACTGTGTAGGGATGTGATAAAAGCTTCGAGGAGGCGGTGGTGCAGTTGTTTCTGGACTATGTGAGTAGCCTACGAAGTACAGAGTTTGAAATACATTTATGCTGGGGGTTTTCCTGGGGGTGTGGGGGGGTGTCTCGAAATGTTTGGTGGGTGGCACTGAAGTCTATCTTAGTTTATCTTCGTCTGAAAGCATAAGGAGGCTCTAGAAATGCTTGGGCTGGGGCGTACAGTTTTTGGAGGGCTGGCCCAAAGTAGGTACAGGAAGGATTGACTCCAAGCAGCATTTACTGGATAGCCACATATGATAAACGTACACACAAGGTGAATGGAACTTAATGAACTAGATCTTGGTTTGTAATGAAAATGTGGCATTGGTCACACCCTTCTTTTTACGGACTTGTGTATATATATTCTTTTAACATACATGTTAAAAAAAAAATATATATATATATATATATATACACACAAGTATGTAAAAATATATATTTTGCTCCTTATTTATGTCGCTGTACTGTCCACGAACAAATTGAGTGGTAGATTTTAATAGGGCTGTGAACAGGCACTAGTGTGTTGGGGGTACTAGAGTGTAAGAGCTTTGTACACTTATTGTATGACCACAAACTCAACAATAGGATTTTCTCATTTTGAATTAATGAGCGTACGCATACAAGGAGCTATGAAGTTAACTGAGAAGGTGGCTCGATCAGCAGAGGGGAAGCAGAGGTGCACAGGAAATATAGTGAGTTATGTACAGATCTGTGGGTCAGAGTTTAAAGGGACTTTCCACTGTAGAGAAGAGAAGTTCTTTACCCAGTTCTGCATCGCTAAAAATCACTGGCAATAGGAATTCTAGAATGTTGCCTTGTTTGGGGTCTGCTTGGGTTTTAAGACCTATTGCGGCAACATTCACTAGGTGCCCCTTTAGAGAGGTGTGAAAGTGTCTAAAGGGGAACCCCAAGTTAGTGCATATTGGGCACGCATGTTGTACGTTCTAAAATGCAGCATTCTGCCACCCATAGGATGCACCTGAGGCACACTGTGTGTTGTGTGAGTGGTGTATAGTGAAAGGAAAGGAAACCATTGTAATGAAGGGCACGTGCACCCACCGCTCCCAAGTCCATTCGTTCTGTATCCCACATGATCATTCAAAACGAGTATGCGCCACTTGCAAAATCTTGCATCACAAACCAATTTGGAAACCGTAGGGGGAACGTAGGGGAGTAAGTTTGTGTACTGTCACCCAGGATGTCTAGTTTCAGCTGCTCTAGCACATGGACCCAAGAGTTAACCCAACTTGTTTTTACCAAACAACGCAATCACATAGGTGTGGACTTTGGGCTGCTGCTGCTGCAAGATAGCTAAGCCCCAGCAACCATGTAACGGCGTCACCATCCACAGCGCTTGGACCAGCCTGTAAATGTACTGTGTAAAAGAAGCGTTGATGGACAGCGCTTTGCCTAGATGCCACCCCGACATGGACCCTTCCTCATCACTTGAGTCAGGAGAGGCTCATTTATATTTCTTGTACATGTAAATAACAATACCATCTCTGCTTACAACAGGGTGGCTAGGGGCTGGCTGACCGCTGCTCCAAAATTACACTCTACCTCCCAAAGCATCAGGCGACTACAGCGTTCCATCCCCTTCACGCAGACGAGCTGCACATTGCAGCAGTCTGGGTTGGTTAGACTGCTGATGACGCTCCTGGCTGGGTGGTGTGTGCTATCATAGTTACCTTTGTACAGCACTGAACATCCCTGATGAGGCCCAAATTGTATTTAAATGGATGGGTACTGTGAAGATCCTGGCTGTGCTTACTCGCAAAAGCGTGGGTTTATAGAGTGGCAAACGAGGGGAATGTTTGGGGTGAGGACCAAAGTGGGTGCTGCTACCGCAAGTGTGAAAGAGATGCTTTCACTTATACACAACATTGTTTGTTCTGTACAGTTGGGTGAGTGAGGGAAAACAGGGTGGTCTTTGTGGGAAGTGGGGCGCCATCGTGCGCGATAACCAGAGCTGAGGCGGAAAAGATCTTCTCTGTCTCTCTGTCGCTTGGGAAGGAAGGAGATGATTGTGTTCACTGAACTGTTTGCCAGTTTTCATGGGCTCTTCTGATCAGCACTTAAGGACTCCCAAACACTAGGATTTGTATAAATCTGGTACCACCCCTTCTGTGAGGGTTGTAGATAAACTTCAATATTTTCAGTACTACTTTGTCTAATGTTAGGATGCCTCTTGTTGGGAGTTGAACCTGTACACTACCAGCCAGCCTGTAATGTAGGGATTCATGTCCCCTTTTGCTGTCTTTCGATCTCTACTACTGTTTGTGCTTCATTATTTTCGTCACAAATGGAGATTTTGACTGGCTAGGAACTTGACTTTCCGTCCCTGTTCTACACCAATGTTTCAAACATTTCATAACTATGAATGTGTATGCTACATTTTAACAGTTATAATGGGTCGGGGTGATAGGAAGTGCAAAGGGATCATGGGTTCAAAGTTTTCCCTTCCCATTCATTATGTACATTGTCCTCGTTTTTGAGGCAAGAAGCAAGTGCAAGAGATTTTTATTTAACACTCCGTTTCCTTTCTGGGTCTTGGGAGTCCTATCCCTGTGGCAGGGGATATGTAAATTACCACAATATTTTAAGATTCGTGGGTCCTCAATAGGGCTCTATGGGATAAATCGACATCCACAGCATTGTTATGGGTATTTGCAGGGGGTGCGTTTCGCCCGGAAGGGTACCCTTCTGCTGAAAGGCGTAGCAGCCTTGGCCGAGCCAGGGCCTGGCCTAGGTTAAAAGC
This sequence comes from Calotriton arnoldi, assembly GCA_963921515.1. Taxonomy (NCBI): domain Eukaryota; kingdom Metazoa; phylum Chordata; class Amphibia; order Caudata; family Salamandridae; genus Calotriton; species Calotriton arnoldi. Next base: position 220,455 of record CAWUFW010017397.1, read on the forward strand.
CAAGTCTTCGGTTTCTTCCAGAATTCATGACCTGAGGGGGTGGCTCTGACCAGCAGGGTCAGGTTGTTTCAACCCTCTGGGAGTGAGATAGGAGATGGCACGACCACTGTCTGGTTCTATGTGGGGGGGGGGGCGGCTCTGACTGGCTCGGTCAGGTTGTTCAACCCTCTGGGAGTGCGGTAGGAGAAAGCACGACCACCGTCTGGTTCTATGTGGAGGGGTGGCTCTGACGGGCTCAGTCAGGTTGTTCAACCCTCTGGGAGTGCGGTAGGAGAAAGCACGACCACCGTCTGGTTCTATGTGGGGGGGTGGAGGTGAGCGCAAGTAGGAGTCCGGCTGTGCCGAGGTGTCTGGTTGGTTTGTGGAAGTTGAGGTAGGTGGGGCCAGTGTTGTATAGGGATTTGAATGTGTGAATGAGGAGTTTGAATAGTGTGTTTGTGGATAGGGAGCCAGTTGAGCTCTTTGTGGTGTGGGGTGATGTAATTGTGGGGTGGGAGGTTACGGATGAGCCTGGCCGCCGAGTTCTGTATGGTCCAGAGACAGCCGGCCAGTTGAGCGTTGTTTCCAGTCGTATCATGAGCATTGATTGTAGAATGGCGCAAGGATTGTGCTCATTCATAATTTTCATTCACTTTATCGCTGGGGTCTAAATGACTTTATTAGATTGAGAATGAAAACGACCATCGGTCTCCTGATGTTGATTCTTACTGTGTCATGAACTTGAGATTTATTGGCAATTTGCAACGTGCGCAAGCTTGGAGACATGACTGATGGGGTGGGGAGGGGGGAAGGGGGAACTTTTATTGTGTTTGATATACGAAAGCTTTCGTGTTTTATAAAGTTTGTGAAGCCAACCGCATATTTCTGAGATTCTTAATTACCCATCTATAAACTTGAAGATTGGGATTTTTTTTTTTTTTGCAGAAATTCTTTAGTAAAAAGTGATACTTTGTTTTCTCTGTTTTTAGGCGAGGCAAGAAGCAAGTTGAAGTGGGCAGATGGGAAGATCATTAAGAATGAAGTTGACTTGCAGGTAGGTGGAAATTTGTGACCTTTTCTCCTATGTGAAGCGGGCACTGGAGCAGGCGGGCACCCCTGCAGCTTCTATTTGTGTTTTGTCAGTGAATCGGCCCCATTGAAGCTCACCTCTTACGGTCCCAGTGGTCTCTGATCTCCAGAACTCGAGCTACAGTGCGCCACTCTCCCCATATGTAGAGTGCAGTTACCATTAATGTAACAAGGGGACAGACTTCCCACATAGTTTGGCTTCCAGAGCCCCTCCCCAGGATCCTGCCACCTGCACCACTGCACAGTTAGAAAATCTTCACCCTGATTGTTGCCTCAGTATGTGGCACGCTTCAGTCTAGCTCACCTGCCTGATTGCTGCATCAATATGTGGCACGCTTCCGTCAAGCTCACCTGCCTGATTGCTGCATCAGTATGTGGCACGCTTCCATGTAGCTCACCTGCCTGATTGCTGCATCAGTATGTGGCACGCTTCCATGTAGCTCACCTGCCTGATTGCTGCATCAGTATGTGGCACGCTTCCATCGAGCTCATTATAGCTGGGCCTGAATTGAGGTGGCTAAAGAATGATGATGGATTCAACCCAGATCTGTGACTGGAGGTGAGTGTCTGAAAGGTTTCAGCGCTCCGTCCATCATCTCCTTGTGTTTGCTTTGTTCGCCCTAAGTTGGCAGGGTATGCCCAGACGTGGGTCCCTTGCTCACTTTGCCACTGGATTCAAGCTAGCCTGGCTGAAGAGGGGTGTTACCCCGAAACCGGTCCCAGGATGCTTGTTTCTGGTTCAGGGAAGACCTGGCTTGGCAGTTCCGTCTGGACTGTTCCCATGAGGCACAGGGTCAAGACTGATTTGCATATAGCTGTGTCTGAACTGAGGTGGCGAAGTGAGCTAAAGAATGATGATGGATTCAACCCAGATCTGTGAATGGGGGTGAGTGTCAAAGGTTACAGCGCTCCGTCCATCATCTCCTTGTGTTTGCTTCGCTTCCATCTAGCTCACCTGCCTGATTGCTGCATCAGTATGTGGCACGCTTCCATCTCGCTCCCCTGCTTGATTGCTGCATCAGTATGTGGCACACTTCCATCTAGCTCACCTGCCTGATTGCTGCTTCAGTATGAGGCAGACTTCCATCTAGCTCACCTGCTTTCATCTAGCTCAACTGCTTGATTGCTGCATCAGTATGTGGCACACTTCCATCTAGTTCACCTGCCTGATTGCTGCATCAGTATATGGTACGCTTCCGTCTAGCTCACCTGTCTGATTGCTGCATCAGTATGTGGTACGCTTCCGTCTAGCTCACCTGCCTGTTTGCTGCATCAGTATGTGGCACGCTTCCATCTAGCTAACCTGCCTGATTGCTGCATCAGTATGTGTCACGCTTCCATCTAGCTCACCTGCCTGATTGCTGCATCAGTATGTGGCACGCTTCCATCTCGCTCCCCTGCTTGATTGCTGCATCAGTATGTGGCACACTTCCATCTAGCTCACCTGCCTGATTGCTGCTTCAGTATGAGGCAGACTTCCATCTAGCTCACCTGCTTTCATCTAGCTCAACTGCTTGATTGCTGCATCAGTATGTGGCACACTTCCATCTAGTTCACCTGCCTGATTGCTGCATCAGTATATGGTACGCTTCCGTCTAGCTCACCTGTCTGATTGCTGCATCAGTATGTGGTACGCTTCCGTCTAGCTCACCTGCCTGTTTGCTGCATCAGTATGTGGCACGCTTCCATCTAGCTAACCTGCCTGATTGCTGCATCAGTATGTGTCACGCTTCCATCTAGCTCACCTGCCTGATTGCTGCATCAGTATGTGGCACGCTTCCATCTCGCTCCCCTGCTTGATTGCTGCATCAGTATGTGGCACACTTCCATCTAGCTCACCTGCCTGATTGCTGCTTCAGTATGAGGCAGACTTCCATCTAGCTCACCTGCTTTCATCTAGCTCAACTGCTTGATTGCTGCATCAGTATGTGGCACACTTCCATCTAGTTCACCTGCCTGATTGCTGCATCAGTATATGGTACGCTTCCGTCTAGCTCACCTGTCTGATTGCTGCATCAGTATGTGGTACGCTTCCGTCTAGCTCACCTGCCTGTTTGCTGCATCAGTATGTGGCACGCTTCCATCTAGCTAACCTGCCTGATTGCTGCATCAGTATGTGTCACGCTTCCATCTAGCTCACCTGCCTGATTGCTGCATCAGTATGTGGCACGCTTCCATCTCGCTCCCCTGCTTGATTGCTGCATCAGTATGTGGCACACTTCCATCTAGCTCACCTGCCTGATTGCTGCTTCAGTATGAGGCAGACTTCCATCTAGCTCACCTGCTTTCATCTAGCTCAACTGCTTGATTGCTGCATCAGTATGTGGCACACTTCCATCTAGTTCACCTGCCTGATTGCTGCATCAGTATATGGTACGCTTCCGTCTAGCTCACCTGTCTGATTGCTGCATCAGTATGTGGTACGCTTCCGTCTAGCTCACCTGCCTGTTTGCTGCATCAGTATGTGGCACGCTTCCATCTAGCTAACCTGCCTGATTGCTGCATCAGTATGTGTCACGCTTCCATCTAGCTCACCTGCCTGATTGCTGCATCAGTATGTGGCACGCTTCCATGTAGCTCACCTGCCTGATTGCTGCATCAGTATGTGGCCCGCTTCCATCCAGCTCACCTGTCCGATTGCTGCATCAGTATGTGGCACACTTAGCAGATCTTCACCCTGATTGCTGCATCAGTATGTGGCACGCTTCCATCTAGCTCACCTGCCTGATTGCTGCATCAGTATGAGGCAGACTTCCATCAAGCTCACCTTCCTGATTGCTGCATCAGTATGTGGCACGCTTCCATCTCGCTCCCCTGCCTGATTGCTGCATCAGTATATGGCACACTTAGCAGATCTTCACCCTGATTGCTGCATCAGTATGTGGCACGCTTCCATCAAGCTCACCTGCCTGATTGCTGCATCAGTATGTGGCACGCTTCCATCTCTCTCCCCTGTCTGATTGCTGCATCAGTATGTGGCACGCTTCCATCTCGCTCCCCTGCCTGATTGCTGCATCAGTATGTGGCACACTTAGCAGATCTTCACCCTGATTGCTGCATCAGTATGTGGCACGCTTCCATCAAGCTCACCTGCCTGATTGCTGCATCAGTATGTGGCACGCTTCCATCTCGCTCCCCTGTCTGATTGCTGCATCAGTATGTGGCACGCTTCCATCTCGCTCCCCTGCCTGATTGCTGCATCAGTATGTGGCACGCTTCCATCTCGCTCCCCTGCCTGATTGCTGCATCAGTATGTGGCACACTTAGCAGATCTTCACCCTGATTGCTGCATCAGTATGTGGCACGCTTCCATCTCGCTCCCCTGCCTGATTGCTGCATCAGTATATGGCACACTTAGCAGATCTTCACCCTGATTGCTGCATCAGTATGTGGCACGCTTCCATCAAGCTCTCCTTCCTGATTGCTGCATCAGTATGTGGCACACTTCCATCTAGTTCACCTGCCTGATTGCTGCATCAGTATATGGTACGCTTCCGTCTAGCTCACCTGTCTGATTGCTGCATCAGTATGTGGTACGCTTCCGTCTAGCTCACCTGCCTGTTTGCTGCATCAGTATGTGGCACGCTTCCATCTAGCTAACCTGCCTGATTGCTGCATCAGTATGTGTCACGCTTCCATCTAGCTCACCTGCCTGATTGCTGCATCAGTATGTGGCACACTTCCATGTAGCTCACCTGCCTGATTGCTGCATCAGTATGTGGCCCGCTTCCATCAAGCTCACCTGTCCGATTGCTGCATCAGTATGTGGCACACTTAGCAGATCTTCACCCTGATTGCTGCATCAGTATGTGGCACGCTTCCATCTAGCTCACCTGCCTGATTGCTGCATCAGTATGAGGCAGACTTCCATCAAGCTCACCTTCCTGATTGCTGCATCAGTATGTGGCACGCTTCCATCTCGCTCCCCTGCCTGATTGCTGCATCAGTATATGGCACACTTAGCAGATCTTCACCCTGATTGCTGCATCAGTATGTGGCACGCTTCCATCAAGCTCACCTGCCTGATTGCTGCATCAGTATGTGGCACGCTTCCATCTCGCTCCCCTGCCTGATTGCTGCATCAGTATATGGCACACTTAGCAGATCTTCACCCTGATTGCTGCATCAGTATGTGGCACGCTTCCATCAAGCTCACCTGCCTGATTGCTGCATCAGTATGTGGCACGCTTCCATCTCGCTCCCCTGTCTGATTGCTGCATCAGTATGTGGCACGCTTCCATCTCGCTCCCCTGCCTGATTGCTGCATCAGTATGTGGCACGCTTCCATCTCGCTCCCCTGCCTGATTGCTGCATCAGTATGTGGCACACTTAGCAGATCTTCACCCTGATTGCTGCATCAGTATGTGGCACGCTTCCATCTCGCTCCCCTGTCTGATTGCTGCATCAGTATGTGGCACACTTAGCAGATCTTCACCCTGATTGCTGCATCAGTATGTGGCACGCTTCCATCTAGCTCACCTGCCTGATTGCTGCATCAGTATGAGGCAGACTTCCATCTAGCTCACCTGATTTCATCTAGCTCAACTGCTTGATTGCTGCATCAGTAAGTGGCACGCTCCCATCTAGCTCACCTGCCTGATTGCTGGGTCAGAATTCCTGGATATGTGTTCAAATGACCACAACAACCTTTGAGGCCTTTTCTTTGGGTCCTGTGTCAGCCTGACATTACTAGCCCTTGCAGGTGTCCCAGTGCTGCAGTACTGCCGCACCCCAGCTGAAAAGGCCAGGTACTCCCGTTTAGCGCTTGATGATCTCAGAGTAGCGGGATTCAGCAGGTGAAGGGATATCGACAACAGTGGAACGCAGCACTTAGCAGTTAATAAATGGAATGTCAAGTCCTTGCTTTTACTTTCAAAAAAGTAAAATGACTTCGATAGCAGGTCAGTAAGCGATACACTTAATCCTTTGATGTGCAGAAAAATCCAGAAGTGCCTCATGTTTTCAGGGCCAGAGCGCCAGCGTCCAACATGTTCTACGCGCTAGAAAAACAAAACACATTTAACCCTCTGGGCCAGTGTTATCCTATGAGGCATTTTCAAGGTGGCTTTTGGAAGGGTTCATATGAGAATTCAAGCCAGTGAGGCATGCGTTCACAGGTGCCAGACAAAGGTACAATAAAATCAGTTTTTTAACTGAAGAATCGATCTCTGAATCAGTAGCCGAGTTTGAAGGTAGGGAATTTGAAGAATTTAAACAAATCTCACTGTCTCACAAACACCACCAAAGCAAAGCAGGTTCCTACCCATACAAACATTTTCGTCCGGTGCTTCCAGGGATCCTTGCAGTGCGATTTGTGGGAGGGCGAAGGAGGGACCAGCCCAGTGCCTGGTTCTCGGGGTCAGTGGAGCCCAAAGTGCTCTGGCTCACTGGACTCTGTATTGGGAACTGGGGTGGGCGAGTGGCCAGGTGCCCACTACATGCCTGTGTAAGTTGGTAAGGGGTTGTAAATGGTCTCTCTCCGAATAACCATCCGTCACAGTAGATGTTTTCCATGGGTGAAAGAGCGTGTGGGTCTGGGGACACCCATGAGGGACCCGTGGCCCTCTGCTGTCTTGTCATTTGAAGTGGGGTGTGATTGCTGCATCAGCCGGCAATGTCTCTTGTACTAGAGGAGCTAGAAGGGCGATTCCAACTGTTACCGGAATCCGGGCGAGTCTGTTCAGAGGGGAACGGGGACATTTGGGCCATGGGTTGAAAACCAGCCTTCTCCAGACCTCGCTTGTTGAGAAGGGTGATAAATGCATGCTCCCCACAGTTCCATGGACGGTCTGAGGTGATGCAGGTTCACCAATCTGGGTTGATAAAGGCTCTGGAGTATCTTCTCGACCCAGGACATTGGGCGTGGGACAACCTCGTGGTTCATGGGCAGTCCGTCCGTGTCCCCACTCGTCCTTCCAGTCAGCTGGGCCTTGGCTCCATTCCCTTTGCTAACCACTTTCTCCTATCAGACGAGGTCCCACTCCTCATGCAGGAAGGTGAGTCTTCCTCCTTCCGCAAGGCTAGAAGCAACACCTTCGACTTTACCAAACATGAGTGGGGGATGGGGAGAGGGGACATGGTAACTACACAGCAGTTCCATCTTGGTCCTTCTAATGCCTTCACTCCTGGTGCACAGGACCTCCTCGGTGTCGGCTTGAAAAGCTGAAGATGTTGCTCAACTCCATTCGGGAAAGGCTGTAGCTGTTGAGGATTCCGGTGCGCCTCCAATCCTGGAGGACTCCCATTCCCTCTGCTGTGAGGTTGTAGAGCCTGCAGTCTTTGCACAACCCAACCAGCATCCTCCTGTGTGAGCTGTGCCAAAGCCCTGTGCGCTCCCCCCCACCCCCTTGAGGGTGCTTTGTGAGAGCGGATTGAAAGAATGCCATGTGCCGTCAGCCTGCGCTTGGGGACCCATGTGTCTCCACTCCCACTCCCTGCGTGTGAAGGCCCTGAGCTGAGTGTCACTCGTTCCAATGTTGCATCTCGCAGCTGAGAGACTACAACCGCTGTGTGACTGTAGGCCCTTATCACTTCAGACCCTATTCATGGCTACGCCGAGTCCTACATCACAAAGATTGAATCTGGCATCGAACAGTACACCCAGCCGGCGTGTACTCTTCACAGGTTCTGCTCTTTTAAGCATCTGGTACATCTCTAGATCTCTACTGGAGGGCTCGCAGGCCTTGTAACGAATGACGGGTGGGCCGCATCTCCTCTGGGGTTGTTTGAGTTCTAGTCTAGAGGGAACCTACCCTGGCAGTGCAGACTGGGCTGATTTCCAAATGGCGGATCTGTCCAGAGTGCAGCCTGAGCGATCACAAGTGGCTGGGATTAATTCAAGCATTCCTTGCATCTGTTTGTCACAGTCCCAATAAAACAGATCGGTACAAATGTAACTAGATCTGCATTGAGATGTATTGTCAGCCCTAAACTTATTAAAGCTCCCGAGCCATGTCTTATTTATGGGTCCCATGCTCACCCATGGTCTTAAACAGGCCTTCCAGGATTATTATTCACTGCACTGAAGCAAAGAGAGAAGCCAAGCTGGCTCCCACCGCTGCCCTGCCTCTCGCAGTCTGTGCTGAATTCTACATTTCAGACCCCACACTTCAGAAAGCTTGCTCAGTGGTGGCTGCTTTGGAATCCATGTACAGTTTAGAACTGCAGACTCTTTCTTAAGGCCTTGTACTACTTCCACATGTTACTTCTTGCTAGCACAACCAGATGTCCTACCACACCCAACTCGCCAAGAGCTCGTTTTTGAGAGCTCCAGTTTCTTGTATTGATCTCCGACCTCCACTCCCTGTGCTCAATTCCCAGGTGTGTCTCTACCTCACGTTTTTTGTTTTTGTTTTAGAATTTCAGGAGGTTTCTGCCTGGCACCCACCCTAGCTCTTGACTTCCGTTGGTTTCATCACGAATGTCATCGCCAAAACGTTAGGCGCGGACTAATTAAAGCTTCCAGGTGAACGTGAACTAGCTTCCTAGGCTTGACTTACTCTGCCAAAATATGTTAACTAAAGTGGAACAGGGGAAACAGAGGGGTAGGGACCGCTCCCCTGAACAAATGCACCCCTGAACAGGAAGTCACTGGCTGCAACTCGCTGTAAGGGCTCTGTGGAGGTGACCAGGCTGCAATCGAAGGACCTTTGGTAAACTAGGGTCCAACTGGAAAGTTGACTTTGTACCAATCTGATGTAGTGACACACGGTGTGGCCTGTTTGATTACAAACTTTCTCCTCTTCAGCAGGTATAAAGACTATTTGTGAAGTAACTGGTCTGCCTGCTACATTGAAGCTTTCTGCACAATCACTGAATAGGCTTGGTAAACAAACACACCTGTTACATAGGAGCCAGCTTGTGTTTGTTGTGACTCCAGGCGGTTTTTTGCTGCCCCTGGGGAGATGTTCTTTCCACTTGCTGTACTGAAATCCCGCCTTCGGGCTCTAAGCACCTTTAAGTCCTCATTAACAAAATAATTGTCGCTGCAGCAATGATTTTGCTCCCCGCAGAACGTGAGGTTACTATGGGTGTGAGTTCTTGGAAGTAGCAGCTCGCCGCTTTGCCGCCCACTCCTAGACACAGGACTTTGTGTTTCCTGCTGGCCCGGAGGGGGCCTGTTGTCTTCCTGGAATCCCCACAGGGGCCACCTGCGCCCCAGTGTGATCTTGGCCCTTCTAATGAAAAACTATAATTAGAGCTCACTGCAAAGGTGAAAATGTTGCGTGGAAGATTTAAAGGGAAATCCATACATATATATATATATATATATATATATGTATATATATATGTATATATATATATATGTATATATATATATATGTATATATATATATATAATTTTTTTTTTTTTTTTTTACCTAGTGCTTCCGTCTTCCTTTCCACATTTACAGATCACAGGACGTGTCTTTTATTCTTCAGACTCAGTTACTTGTACGTCTGGATCAGTTTTACACTCGGAGGGGTCATTGTCAGCAGTTCTGACCGGAGGTATGAAGTTTGGGATTGGCAAGTATATACTGAAGGGCTGGCCTTTGCCCCCCCTGAAGTTTGGGGAGGAAGAAAGGAGCGCTTCACTGGATACCTGTCCTGGTTGCTGATCTCACTAGTCATCGGCGGTGCTGGCCGTCCACCTGTGGCCACCCATAACTTTAGCTAGAGCTTTCTTTATAATGTTACATTCTCCCTCCTCCAGGGATACAAATACAGAGATCTCGGCTGAGACGCTGGAAAGGAAGGCTCTGGACTAAAAAACAAAATGAATCTGCTTTGCGATTTGAGCCATGCATCAGCAGTCTACAAAACAATAACAGTGTGGGGCGAATTAGTTGTATGAACAAAATACTGTTTCTTCAGTTTTCAAAAAGCGTTCAGCCAACATCTTAACACAGTGATGGACAACTGACGTTTAACCCCTTGACTGCCGTCTTTATGTAAATGTATGTTATAAAAATGTGTACCCAGCATGCCCTTTGATGTATCTATACATCCTAGGCACAAATGTCAAGTAAAGTGCACCTCCAGTGTCTGTTCTGTGCACACTTAGGAGAAGTGCCTGGCTCTTGACCTGCGCAGTGTTCTGTGCATACTTTGGGGAAGTGTCTGGCTCTTGACCTGCGCAGTGTTCTGTGCATACTTTGGGGAAGTGTCTGGCTCTTGACCTGCGCAGTGTTCTGTGCATACTTTGGGGAAGTGTCTGGCTCTTGACCTGCGCAGTGTTCTGTGCATACTTTGGGGAAGTGTCTGGCTCTGGACCTGCGCAGTGTTCTGTGCATACTTTGGGGAAGTGTCTGGCTCTGGACCTGCGCAGTGTTCTGTGCATGCTTTGGGGAAGTGTCTGGCTCTAGACCTGCGCAGTGTTCTGTGCATACTTTGGTGAAGTGTCTGTCTCGGGACCTGTGCAGACAAGGGGTTAACCGAAGCTGAACTCTGACAAGACGGAGGTCCTCATCCTTGGTTCCAACCCTTCAGCCTGGGACGACTCCTGGTGGCCAACATCACTGGGAACAGCCCCGCCACCCACCGACCACGTACGCAACCTAGGGGTCATCCTCGACCCCACCCTCTCCATGACTAAGCAGGTCAACGCCGTTTCCTCATCCTGCTTCAACATCCTCCGAATGCTCCGCAGGATCTTCAAGTGGATCCCCACCGAAACAAGAAAAACAGTCACCCAGGCCCTCGTCACCAGCAGGCTGGACTACGGAAACGCCCTCTACGCAGGAACGACGGCTAAGCTCCTGAGACGGCTGCAACGCATCCAGAACGCCTCTGCACGTCTTATCCTCGACATCCCCCGACGCAGCCACATCACACCCCACCTGAGAGACCTGCACTGGCTCCCTGTCAACAAGAGGATAACCTTCAAGCTCCTCACCCACGCACACAAAGCACTCCACAACTCCGGACCAGCCTACCTCAACAGACGACTCAGCTTCTACACCCCCACCCGCCAGCTCCGCTCGACCAGCCTCGCCCTCGCCACAGTCCCCCGCATCTGGAAAACGACCGCCGGCGGCAGATCCTTCTCCCACCTCGCCCCCAAGACCTGGAACACCCTCCCCACCAACCTCCGACAGACCCAAGACCTACTGGCCTTCAGAAGACTCCTCAAGACCTGGCTCTTCGATCAGTAGCAGCACCACCCCCCTCTTCCCCCAGCGCCTTGAGACCCTCGCGGGTATGTAGTGCGCTTTATAAGTGACATGATTGATTGATTGATTTAAGCTTCCTGGACAGTATCTTTGTTGCAGCCCTTTTATAAGCTGTCCAGTGACATCCCTCTCTTGTGTGGTAGTAGCCAGTACCACCTCATCGGGTTCTAATGCGTCATCGGATTTGTCGCCCGATTCGTATGATTTACGTGTGAGTTGTCGTGTCTTTGACCATCTAGGGTTTCTGAAGTCTCCTCATTCTGCCTCCGCTGCATATTCTCTTCTCCTTCCAGTCTTCATAAAGGCCCTCAGTGCACTGACACAACACCGGTCAGTCCTGTTACCCTCTGTTCTAACAAAGCTTCTAGCCCAGCTCTCCTCCCTGATGAGATGCCTCTAGCCGTTTTCTGTGAGATATCGCTAGTCACCCTTCTCGTTCAGGATCGGTGTTCTGCAGTGTGAGTCTTTACTGGATTCACATGGTGTGCATCATTCCACTGTCTAGTGGTTGTTTGTTTTCCTGTGGGCCTGGTCAAGTTTTCGAACATTTGGCCCCTTGCTCCTCCTTGACTAAAGTCAGAACCCCACTGTCCAAGCATAATGACCCCTTTGAGGGCATGCCCTCAGGAAGGTTCTCAACACTGAAAGGTGATCAAGAACTTGGGGGGGAGGCTGGGGTGGGGGGATCCTTCATATGGTGACTTAGTTAAGGGGTTTTCGTGGAGTATTTCTCTTTTAATTCAAGGAGGGACAAGAGACCAAATGGTGGCGAGAGGAGTAAAAGAACCATTTCTGGACCAAACCACCAGATGGCAAACTAGTGAACAGCACATGGAGTCAAAAACCTTTTCAAGCTGCAAAACTACTCCTACAGGGAAGTAATCATTTTGTTTTCTGTAACATGAGTTCGAACCCAGTTCTCCTCCCTGATGCTAATACGAAGGCTGCTTGGCTCGGCCTCGAGTATTCCTTAAGGAATGGTGAAAGTAGAAGAGGCTGAACTATCCTGCGCCAGGCAGACCATGACAACTTAATAAATCTATTGAAAAATCCTGCTCCAGGCTGGTCACCAACTGAAATGTTCGGGAGGTAGGGGTGGATTAAGTAAGGACTAGGCTAAAAGTAAAAAAAAAAAAAAAAAAAACAGGGCCACCTCATTGCCATTGTATGATTTGAGTATTTTTTGAAGGACACAGCAGTTGTACCTCCATGAAGAGGGGTTGCATGTCAGCCCCATCCCTCAAGAAGCTAATGGGATCGAAGAATGAATTTGCACTGTCACACTGCAGGCTTTTCCAGACTTGTGCTCTTAATGTGGGTAAAGTGTGTACCCTGGTGTGCTTTGACGTGCATGAAATATTCTAGTTCTTGAAAGCCGTGACATCACTCACCCAAAGGCTTTGTGAACCTTTTGTTATGTCTCCAATGACTGTTGACGTTGCTAGTTTTACAATTGTTTGCACTTTAATAATTGTAAATGGCACTGCGAGCACGGCTCGGCTTTGTTCTGTTTTGTCTTGGGGAGTCCAACCAACTGCTTTCATTGAAGACTTGCCTGTTAGAAATGGTGGCGACGCCTTCATCTTTGGAGCCTGATGTTTTTCTGCTTTTTTCAGGTTCTGCACTTGCTGGGTCCGAAGACTGATGCAGACCTGGAAAAGAAGTCAAAGGTACAATGACTTGGAGTAGCGGTCTGTTGTCGGGAGGGGTTTGGAACCACGAGCTGTGGTGGTTGGTCCTGCTAGTGTTCTTTGTAAACTGTCTCATAGTGCTTACAGAATCCAAAGGAAGAGCCAGGCCAAGGTTAAGGAAGGAAGGCCATGGACATCTACTTGAAAATATGGCACATCCTCATTGCTCCTTGTTACCTCCTGCAAATAGACATTTCAAGACTCCTTGATCTATACTTTTCGGACTTTGTTGAGTTTGAGAGACTGATTGTATTTTACAGATTAATTGTACATAAATGTATGCTCCTTTTCATTGCTTTACCTCCTGCGCTTGGGTAATGCTTGGACAAGTCCATCTCCTCGTTTTCTGCTTGTGGTGTAGCTTGGACTGTGCTTTAGACCAGAGTCTGAACCGTCTACTCTTTTAAACTTGTCGGCCTTTGCCTCCAGCTCCACGATGGCTGCGCAGCATCTGTGCCAATTGTGACAAATGAGAGGCTCTGGAGAGATTCGAAAGCAGCAGCATGGTGCTAACATCTGTGTTTATTCCTCTGTTTTCTTCTAGGGTTATTGCTGACCTCCTTTTTACTCCACTCGTTACATTTGAATGTCCCAATGATTCCAGTGACTTTGTGTTAAATCCCTTTCTCTGCACCACTGTCTGGGTAATTCCCCTCCTATTCAAGCACCAGGAGGCGGTAGCATGGGACGTGCAGCCCCGCCGCAGCTCCTGTCTCCTTGCTGAACACCTTGTAGGCCAATGCAGACTCCGCAGCCCTAGGTAGCTTCCAAGGCTAAGTGTCTGACCACTACTGGAGCCCCCCCCCCTTCTTGAAATCCTAAACATTGGGGGGGGTGTTGCAGGGCGATTGAGCATGTATCCTTAACTCCACCACTTGGCATCTTGCATCCAATGATTACTTTTTTAAACTTGTTTTTATTGCCAGTTTAACATACATAATATATTACTGCTGTGCACTCTGATGTGACTTAATACAATACCACATCGTCTCGCACCCTCGAATGTGCCCTTAGTTCAACTATAATGTATGTTGCGGGGTGCCCGCAGGCCACTTGAACATCCAGTGGAACAGAGACAAGAAATCTCAGCAATGGGAAGCAAAAAATATCCAGTATCTGTGACTAGTGTTGCCTGTGAACAAGAGAACCATTGGTGAGGCCAGGTATCCCCCGCCCGGTGCCCCCGGGTGCCTTGCAGGCTTCTTGAATGTATATTGAAGCGGGGGGGGCAGTGCTCCTGGCCTCTACTTGCTGGTGCATCCCGGCTGCCATGTGAGCCTGAGTCCCCTTGTGAAGGACGCATCCACTCATTCATCCTCTGGGTTACACAGGCTTCTTCTTGAAATATCTCATCACAACGTCTCATGCCAGCAAGCAGAGGCCGCCAAGTGCAGCTCAAGAGATGGCAGCTGGCTTGGACACTACTCCAGAGAGGTGTGTTGTTTCCAAGCTAGACTGAGATTCTTCTCGCTATCCCTCCTTGGTGTGTCCTCTGTGCGCTAAAAGACATATTACATCTATTGTTAGAAAAGTAGTACACTGCCAATTTATTTTACAAAATATCTAAAATGTTATTTTTTTATTAATCTTAAAAATTATAAGGATTTGTTAATTTTCAATTCTAATCAGAAGTGTGAATAGTAGGATTGAGGACAAGTGGTAGGGTTAGCCTTGGCCCTGAGAGGCAGTTTTTGATGCAGTTAAGGTTTGAGTAAGTGATGGATTTGGGGTTTTTATTGTTGGGGTGGGGGGGGTTATGGCTAGGTTTGTGGTAGAGGAAGTGGGGGATGAGGTTTAGGGTTGGGTGTTAGGGGGAGGTATGAGTTAAATTGCGATCATGAGGCCAGGAAGGCACCTTTGAATTTAATAATGTTACATTTTAGTATTTCTGTCTGAATACATGTAAATCACAACATGTTTATCAAAACCTAGGTAGGTCTCCATTTTTGTGCACTACATTTTTTAGTGGGATTTTATTTGCATGCACCTTTCTGATTATCTAAACTCTTTACTATCTCATTGCTATGATAAGTGACCGTTCGCTTTTTATTGGTCATAGGAATTCAGGAGTTTGAGGCTTCTCTGGACTTCTGCCACTTTTCAGCATTTCTTACGTGCTGCAAAGGCTCCTATTTTGAGAAAGGACATAAATAACACTGTGGTCACTCGGGGATATCAGACACTCAGACGTGGGGTGGTCTATGATATATTTTAATAGTTTGATCGTCAAGGAAAAATAAGGTAGTCTTTGGGAAAGGGTTTTCCCTGTTGTACCAGAGGCGAGCAGTTTGGCAGTCTTTTCCAAAATGAAAGAAGTCCAATTATCCTACTGGTGTCAGTTTCCTCACTGTACACCGGGATATGTCCTTTCCTGCGTATCCAGTCTTCGGCTTCTCTTGGTCCCGGAGAGAGAAGCGACGTGGCGTATGTCCCTCAAAAATAAAACAAACCTAACAAGGTCAGGTGTCTCGTGACTCGAGCACGCTCACCCTTCACCGTCACCCAGGTGTTTCTCATGCGTCCTTTGTGTGTGGCATGCTCCTGACACCTGTCTAGGGAAGAATACTATTTGGGCCTATTCCTCCACCGGGTGAGTGAAAAGAGCTGTGAAAAAGGTACTTGCCTGAAGCCACGGCCCTCCGGGGTCGTGGCCGTGGAAGTCACACCGCCCTGCTCTTCTCCGGGCTGGTTTGACTGGAGTGCAGTGCCTCTTGGCGGTGTTTCTCTGCTCTCAGCTAGGTTATCTTCTCCTGGGTTCTCGTCCTGCTTCTGGAGGACTCCTGTCCTCTGCTGTGCTGGCGGTTTCCCTCCTTCTGCCTCCGTTCTGATGTCTCCCTTCTCGTTGCCTCTTGCGTCCTTGTCTCCTTCTCCCGACTTCCTCGTTCTTCCGTCCTCTTCCCGATCCCCCTTGCAACGCGCCTGCGTCATCCTGTCCTTTGCCACTAGAGCGCTGCTCTCTCTCTCCGCGGCTCCGGCGCCATGTTGGAATCCCCGCTCGGATACCGCGCGGGATTACAGTCCCTTTCCTCCAAGTATGGACGATCAGGCCATACTGACACGGGACATCTGGACAAGAAGACCATGTTACCTTGTTGCTTTCGGGGAGCGTGGAGGGCCTGAAAAGATAGAGGCTGTAGAGCTAGGAACCAGCAAAGTACTTTAGGATTTGTATCCTCATAGGTGGCCAACCAGGTCAAAGAGCATGATCAGTTATTAGGAAGGTCAGTCCTAACAAATGGTACTGCAAAGCTTCCATGGCCCATTTGATTGCCAAACATTCTTTTTCCATGGTCGCATAGTGTACTTCCCGTGGGAACAACTTTCGGCTCAAATAAAGAACAGGTCGTAGATCCCTCTTCGGGTCAGGTTGGGACAACACGGCTCCTAAGCCTCTATCAGACGCGTCCGTTTGTAACACAAAAGGTTTATCAAAGTTGGGGCATATTAGAACCGGAGCCTGGCACAACAGCGTTTTCAACATCTGGAAACTATGCATGTGAACTGAAGTCCATTCTATTCTGTGGTTGGGTTGCTTATTCGTTAACAAGTCCGTCAGTGGACAGGCTATATTAGAAAATTGGGGAATAAACTTCCTATAGTAGCCTACCAACCCCAGAAAAGCTCGTACGTCCTTTTTGGTGGTGGGTCTCGGAATCTTCTGAATAGCCTCTAGTTTGTAGTGCTGGGACTGTAGGGTTCCTGCCGGTACGGAGTAACCTAGATACTCAATATGATCGGTTCCTAAGGTAGTTTTCTTGGGGTTCAGAGTCAAGCCTGCCTGGTAAAGTGAGGAAAAGATACTGTGTAAATGTTGTTTGTGTGTTTCCCAATCTGGGATATGCACAACAATATCGTCCAGATAAGCTACTGCATATTTTTGATGAGCCCACAGTAGTACGTCCATTAACCTCTGAAAAGTGGCCGGGCCCCATGTAGTCCAAAGGGCATAACTTTAAACTGGTATAAACCAGAGCGTGTAGAAAAAGCTGTTTTCTCCCTAGCCGCAGGATGGAGGGAAATTTGCCAATATCCACAATAGTAGACATCACCTTCGCTCCCCCCAACCTTTCTATCCGTTCGTCCACTCTTGGCATTGGATAATTGTCAAATTTAGAGTGAGCATTTAACTGACGGAAGTCAGTGCAGAATCTGAGACTTCCATCTGGTTTGGGTACCAATACCACCGGGTAACACCAGTTACTTTTGGATGGTTCAATGATACCAGCTTGTAACATGGCCTCTACCTCCTGCTCTACAGCTTGCCTTCTTGCTGCCGGAATGCGATAGGGTCTCAATTTTATCACTTTCCCTGCCTCTGTCTTGATGTCATGAACAAACAACGAAGTTCATCCTGGTTTACTGGAGTTTATGCCTGGAAAACAATCCAATAAGCCATATAACTGATGTTTCTGATCTGGAGTGAGCTTTTCTCCGGGACGGGGACGCTCCTCTGAGGTTTCTCTAAATGGTTGGAGGGGAATTTCCATATGCTTGGTAAGAGTGACATGGTTGACAGTCACCGGGGAGTCTCCTCGCTGTGGGGTTGGGTCCTCCCATTTCTTTAGGAGGTTGATGTGATATACCTGACCCATTGACCCTGCTCGGGGTACTGCCAATCTATAGATAACTGGTGTGATATTTTTCCACCACCAGAGAAGGACCATGCCAAGTCGCTAGAAGCTTTTTTTTCTGAGGAAGGTAAAATAATTAATACCTTTTCTCCGACTGTCAATTCCCTCAGACTCGTACCTTTGTCATGGTAGTCCTTCTGTTTTTGTTGTGCTCTATCCATGTTTTGATGTACCTCCTCCCATAGGCTAGATAGGGTGTTGTTTAGAGAGGTCGTGTATCCTAACAGTGGTCTCCCGTCATCCTCCTCCGCAGTCCACTGTTCGGCGGCCATGTTTAGAAGTGTACGGGGTCTTCGCCCAAATAGTAACTCAAAAGGGCTGAATCCCGTAGACTTTTGTTCATGCGTCCGAATTGCAAACAACACCAGTGGTAGCTTACGATCCCAGTCTTTTCCAGAGTCACTAATACTCGTTCTCAGAATCGTTTTTATGGTCCGGTTGTATCTCTCCACCAGTCCATCTGTTTGTGGATGATACACTGCGGTCCGGATCTGCTTAACCCCAAGGAGAGTACAGATCTCCTTCATTAGCCTGGACATAAAGGGAGTCCCCTGATCTGTCAGTAACTCGGTAGGAAACCCTCTCGAGAAAAAAGAGATCATGGCTTGAGCCACCGCAAGAGTGGTCATACTTGTCAGAGGTATAGCCTCAGGATAGCGAGTGGCGTAGTCTACTAACACCAGGATATATTGGTGTGTCCTGGTCGAAGGAAGGCGAGGTCCTACCAGATTCATCCCGACTCGCTTGAAGGGTACATCAATTATGGGTAAAGGCCATAAAGACGCTCTCCTTTCTGTGGGCGGGTTTATCAACTGGCACCTGGGACACGACCCACAGAACTTGGCAACTTCCTTATATATCCTGGGCCAATAAAACTTCTCTAGTAGATACTTGAGGGTATGTTCTTGCCCATAGTGTCCACCCCCAGACTGGCTGTGTGCTATGTGAAGGGCTTGGTCTCTGAAGGCTAGGGGTACTAGTAGTTCGACCCGCCGGTCAGGTCCCCCACTAATTCTATATAGTAAACCCCGTTTCACACAAAATGATGGTCCTCCCTGATCAGGGTCCTCGTCTTGTGCCTGAGTCCATGCATGTGTCAACGTGCTGTCGTCTTTGTGCTGCTCTAAAACTCCTTACCGGTTGCTGTCTGTCATCTGGGGAGGAAAGGAGACCGATAACAGGTGACAGTATCTCTGCCCTATAAACCGCTCTTTCCTCCGACCGCGTTTTGGGTGTTTTTGCCTGTCCCCTTACTATGTCTGAATCTGGGAAGGGTGCTTCCTGTAACCAGTCGGATTCAGGGTTTCTTTTGGCTATCTTTAATAGATATTCATCAAATCAGGGCAGGTCTATACCCAAAAGGATTTTTTTCTGCTAGATCCGGTACTACCCCTACTTGTCGAACTTGCGTGTCTCCTATCTCAATTAGGACCTCCGCTAAAGGGTATAACCGTACATCTCCATGTACACATGACACTTGTACCTGGGCCTCCTCAGATATCTGACTAAGAGTTATCAGCTCTTGGGAGACCATTGTGTGGTGACATCATGTATCTAATAACACTTCCATGGTCCTACCATTCAGACGGATGGTGGTCCGGTATCTTTCTGGGGTCCCCCCTGTAGTTAATATTCTACCCCGTGACCACCCCACTTCCATGGGCTCTACTCAGTCTCCTTTAACTGGGCAATTTCTAGCAAGGTGTCCCCACTCTGAACATCTAAAGCATTGCGGACCGGACTGCATAGGGAAAGGAGTCAAAGGAGGTCTACACATGGGTCTGCTTCCTCCCGAGGCGCGAGGTTCCGCCGCCCGGGAGTAGGACTTATGTGGGGTTGTCGGGACTTTTAGGGGTTGTACTCTAAATTCCGGGGACCTATGGTAGGCACAGGCCAATTCTACAGCAGTGTTAAGTGGGGATGCTGTTTTATCCAAGTACGCGTATTGCTGGGTAATGCCTCCAAATATTATTCTTGATACTCCTTGTCCACTATCTCTTCTATCGGAGCAGCATTTGGTTGTAACCACCTCTCGCCCAGATCTCTGATGCGATAATAGAGAGACCTGGAATTGTCGCCCGCTGTCCACTTTTCTTACGGAATTTAGTCCTGTAATATTCCGTGTCATGACCTAGTCTCTCCAGTATAGTTTTCTTAATCTCAGGGTACGGAGTGATTCCCCCGGGGTTCGCGGCCTGCAATTCGCCTGACAGGAGGGGGGCTATATACTGACCCCATCTTTCTTGAGGCCACGTAGCAGTCGTCGCTACCCTCTCAAAGTTCACGAAAAAATTGTCCGGGTCATCTCCGTCCTGAAATTTCTGTAGTACGGAACTGGGGATATTTGGGTGAACACGGGCTGTGGAAATGGCATCAGTCAAACGCAGGATGGCAGTATCTTGTACCCTTTGATTGGTTGTCATGATGGTTGCCTGTTCTTTAAGGGCTGTCTGAAATGCCTCTCTCTTTCTGAGCAGTCTAATTCTGTTGCTCTATCACTAATTGTAAATGTCGTTGACCCTCAGCTAGCTGAGTGACCATAGCCTCCATGGTAATGGGTTGGGTCATGGTAGCTTAAATGACCGAAATCCCACTTCTGACACCACTTGTGGTCACTCGGGGATATCAGACACTCAGACGTGGGGTGGTCTATGATATATTTTAATAGTTTGAGCGTCAAGGAAAAATAAGGCAGTCTTTGGGAAAGGGTTTTCCATGTTGTACCAAAGGCGAGCAGTTTGGCAGTCTTTTCCAAAATGAAAGAAGTCCAATTATAATCCTACTGGTGTAAGTTTCCTCACTGTACACCGGGATATGTCCTTTCCTGCGTGTCCAGTCTTCGGCTGCTCTTGGTCCCGGAGGGAGAAGCGACGTGGCGTATGTCCCTCAAAAATAAAACATAACGAGGTCAGGTATCTCGTGACTCGAGCACGCTCACTCTCGCCCTTCACCGTCACCCAGGTGTTTCTCATGCGTCCTCTGTGTGTGGCATGCTCCTGACACCTGTGTCTAGGGAAGAATACTATTTGTGCCTATTCCTCCACCGGGTGAGTGAAAAGAACTGTGAAAATGGTACTTGCCTGAAGCCACGGCCCTGGGGGGGGGGGGTGGCGGCGCACAAACCAGCACCAAACATACACCACCAGAGGCACAGGGGCGGCCGGGTGCAATTTCAATGTAGGGCACCCAATACTTTTCAATGGGGATTTTTCTTTAGGCAAACAGGCTGCAGGTGGGGCACCGGAAGTTGCAGGAGGGAGACCAATGACAGCAGAGGTAAGTAGAGGTGTAGATGGTCTTCGGGTGCGCAGAGCTGCCTTTCGACGTCACAGCCAGTCACAGTCGGGGAGCCTCTGGATTCACACTGCTGGTGCCGCCGTGGAGATCAGAAGAGGAGACTTCACTGCACAGGTGAGCCACTCAGACTCTGGCCGTGGGTGTCTGGCACAGAGTGGGCAGGAGACGCAGATCCGCCTGGATCCGGGGTCCTTGGAGTTTGTTTCTTCTTGGACAGGTCCGCTGGAGATTGGAGTCTTTTTTGGAGGCCGCAATCCTCCCAGGGATTTCAGAGGTCGCTGGCTGCAAGACAGGTTGCAGAATCGCCGAAGCTGGAGACAGGCCGGTAGGGCTGGGGCCAAGGCAGTCGTCGTCCAGAGTCTTCTCTGCCTGGTCGTCGTCTTGCTTCTTAGGTCATTGCAGATCTAGTTTCTAGGTCTGGGGGAGCCACCTAAATACTAGATGTTCGAGGCATGTGAGCTGTAGATCACATGCTTTGCGTAAGTCTGCCAGCTAGTGTTAGATCCGGTTGTTTGCACTTTTGTTTTTTTTCCGAAGAATTCTTTTCCAGTCACCTAGGTAGGTGACTCCTCCTTTCGGTGATAGTGCGCATGAACATCGACTCCATTGTTAAAGAGATTTTCCGCCATCGGGGTCGGACGTGAATTGCTGCGCTCCTGTTCGACACCGTTTCTCGGGTTCCCCTCTGTGCGCAATCCACTACCCTCGACTGTATTGTTTCTCGATCGCGTTTCCCATTCTCCGCGTATCGTTTTAAAAATATTCCATCGGAAAACTCATGGTCGGCCGTTGGGCCTACCCGCGTCAGGTCAGCTTGCAGTCGATGGAACGGACTCCATTTAAATTCTGTCCCAGGTGTTGCGCTAAGTATCCGCGCACCAACTTGCACGAAGTGTGCAACTTGTGTCTCTCCCCGCAACACAACAAACAGAACTGCGACACATGCCGATCTTTTCGATCAAAGAAGACGCTCCGTGATTGTCGGGCTCGACGTCACGAAATGTGCCAACGAAGCGGCTCCGCTCCGGATCTTTTTGGAGAAGATTCCGAAGATGTCTTCGACACGCAAGGAGCCGAAGAAGAAGAGGAGCACATTTCCCTGTCCGACACCGAATCAGACATGGACAAAGACGTTCCGCAGGGTTAACGTACCGTGATTACTAATACTCCCCTGCCCCAAACTATGCCCAAGAAAAAGGCTCCGGGCCCACCTGTGCCTCCGGGACAAGGTCGGCACCAAGAACATGTTTCCAGTGCCCCGCCTTCGGGCTCGGCACCGAAACACCAGTCAAAGCCTTCCAGCTCGAGACCGATTCGGCCCCATTCGGACACCGAAATCCAAACCTAAATCTTCGGATCCGACCACTTCGGCGCCGAAACATTCCGCTCCAAAAACATCGGCACCGAAAGACAAAACAGCTCCTCCCCAATCCAAGGAGCCTCGTTTCGACATTCCGCCTTCCAACACGTACCTGAAACAGAAAGAACTTGTCATTAATCCTAAAACTGGTCATATTCATGTAAAATTACCTGCTAAACGGAAACCAGAGATGGAGGAAGCTTACCACATTCTCCTTAAAAAGAAAGATGTGGCTACTAATCCTTCTCCTCTCCCCCCCCCCCACCCACCCCTTCCCCACTTGACCTTAATTTACGCATTACTCCTACAAATTCACCACAACCACAGTCACCCGACTACCAGGATGACTGGGATGGATATGCACCAGATGACAATGATCCCGATGCATGGTATGAATATAATACACATCCTAACACTGACAATGACCCATACTTATACCCTACAAAACCATCTCCACCTGACGACAATGTAGAGTACATAGAATTAACAGGTCTGCTCAATATCACGGGGTTCAGCTTCACAAAAACTCTTGAGGAGGATTTTCTCTGAGACCTTAAGTTCTTCTCAAAGAGCAACTCAAACACTACCCATGCTTAAGGGCATGCTCAAGCACGCAGACGATATTTTTAAGGACCCGGTGCATGCAAAAATACTAACATCACGGGTAGATAAAATATACAAACCTGCACCTACAGACCCTGTCTACAATAAAGGCCAAGTTCCCTTAGACTCCTTAGTCGTTTCTAACGCCCGCAAACGAGCAAATTCCCAAACAGAAGAAGCCCCTCCTCCTGACAAGGAGTCCAAACTCCTAGATGCCTCGGGCAAAAGAGTAGCTGCACAAGCAGCCAATCACTGGCGTATTGCCAACACCCAGGCTCTTTTAGCAAGGTATGAAAGGGCTCACTATGACGAGTTAGAACAATTGCTCCAATTCTTGCCAGACTAACACAAATCAAAGGCGCATGATTTAATTCAGGAAGGAAAACTAATTTCCAACACTTCCTTTAGATGTGCTTTAGACGCAGCTGACACAGCAGCTCGCGCTGTTAACACCAGTGCTTTTGAGATGACACCCCTGGCTACGAATTTCTGGGTTTAAACCTGAAGTCCAGGCTTCCATTTTAAACTTACCCTTTGATAAACAACACCTCTTTGGTCCTGTGGTGGATACTACTTTAGAGAAGATGAAAAAAGACACGGAGGTCACAAAATCCATGGGGGCTTTTTGCAGTCCCCAGCTGCTCGGGGTTCCTTTCGCTGCTCCTTTTACAGGGGAGGCTCAAAAAATATATCCAGACTCCTCCTCTTCCTACAACGGTAATCATCAGTCACCCTCTTCCAGAGGTTACTTTAGAGGAGGATTTCGAGGCATTAACGGGAAGGGGCAAAGGTAACACACCCCGTACTTCCCCTGCAACAAACAGTGGCTTGCCTCCTCTTTCCCCCCCCCCCCCCCCCCCGATCATTCCACACCCGTCGGGGGACGTCTCTCTCAATTTCTTCCCATCTGGAATACAATAACTTCAGACAGGTGCGTCCTAGAAATTATCTAATCTGGTTATTGCCTGGAGCTTACCGACAATCCCCCCCAAACATTCCTCCGCAAACACACAAAATGTCACGAGCATTTGGAGCTTCTCAAACAAGAGGTTCACTCTCTACTGCAAAAGGGAGCTATAGAGCCCGTCCCATTACAATATCAAGGGCTCGGGGTATACTCCTATACTTTCTCATACCCAAAAAGGACGTCTCTCTCAGGCCTATATTAGACCTCCGAGACCAAAATTTCTACATTCAATCAGACCACTTTCACATGGTAACACTCCAACAAGTGCTCCCACTTCTTCAGCAAGGCGACTTTCTGTCTACTTTAGACTTAAAAGATGCATACATCCATATTCCAATACATCCCGCTCACCGCAAATTCCTCAGGTTCGTGGTAGCGGGAAAGCATTATCCGTTCAAATGGCTCCCATTCGGAGTCTCGACTGCTCCCAGAGTATTCACCAAATGCCTGGCAGTCGTTGCAGCACATCTGCGAAGACAGCATATTCACGTCTTCCCAATTTTAGATGACTGGCTCATCAAAGCCAGTACTCTCACAAAGTGTCTACAACACACTCAAAGAACAGTACACTTACTGCACGACCTCGGATTCACAGTCAATCTGTCGAAGTCCCATCTCTAACCCTCCAATACGCAAACGTACTTGGGAGCCACTATAGACACACAAAAGACTCTAGCCTATCCCAATCCAGCCAGAATTCACAATATTCAGGCTCTAATTTCCAGGTTTCAGCCCGACCACTCATTATCAGCTCGGGTATTCCATCAGCTCCTCGGAATGATGGTATCTTCCATCATGATAGTTCCCTATGCAGGAATTCAAATGCGTCCTCTTCAGGAATGTTTAGCATGTCAGTGGAATCAGTCTCCGGGTCAATTGGCAGATCTGGTGTTGATGGACGGCCGCACTCCTCGCTCTCTGCAGTGGTGGAATCCACAGAACCTTTCCAAAGGGCGGCCTTTCATAGACCCAGTTCCCCAGACAGTGCTAACAGCGGACGCATCGCTCAATTGTTGGGGAGCTCATCTCCAAACTCACACAATTCAGGGCTTGTAGAGTCCAAAGCAAAAGCAACTCCACATAAATCATCTAGAGCTGCTAGCAGTCTTCCTAGCACTCAAAGCCTTCCAGACTCACCTTGTAGGCAAAGTTGTTCTGATACGCACCGACAACATGACAGCCATGTATTACATACAAAAACAGGGGGGACACACTCTCTCCAACTGTCACACCTTGCACAAGCCATTTGGAAGTGGGACATTCCTCACAAAATGTATCTCCTAGCGGAACACCTCCCAGGAGTGAACAATCAGATTGCAGATCTGCTCAGCTTCACCCTCCAAGTTCTCCTCTCGTTCTTTCAGATGTGGGGCTTCGCAGACCTAGATCTGTTCGCCACACACAAATGCAAAATGCCCAAACTTCGCCTCCAGGTATCCACACCCGTTATCCAAAGGCAGTGCTCTATGGATGAACTGGTCAGGGATATTTACCTACGCTTTTCCGCCTCTCCCACTCATTCCACTAGTGGTTCGGAAGCTCAGGCAAACATCCCTCACACTCATCCTGGTAGTTCTCACATGGGCCTGTCAACCCTGGTTCACTACACTTCTGGAACTCTCAGTAGTTTCTCATCAAAAATGACATCTCCTACCCAGTCTCCTCATACAGAGCCATGGAGAAAGATCCCAAGCCTCCCAACCTTGTGATCTGGCACCTGAAATCCTACAGTTTGGCTATCTCAAGCTAGGAAACCTACTACAAGAGCTTGCTATGCAGCAAAATGGAAGCGGTTTATTTTTTGTAAGAATAACCATATAAACCCACTTGATGCTGCAGTTCAAAATATCATTTGTTATTTACTACATTTGCAGCGCTCAAATCTAGCAGATACATCTATACACTTACATCTTGCGGCAATAGCTGCATACCTTCAGAATAGACAACATCTGTCTCTTTTCAGAGTGCCTGTTATCAAGGCTTTTATGGAACGACTTAAAAGTTATTCCACCAAGACTTCCACCTGCCCTGGCGTGGAATCTGAATATTGTCCTTACCAGACTGCTGGGTCCACCCTTTGAGCCATTGCACAAATGTGAGCTGCAATTTCTCACTTGGAAAGTTTCTTTCCTCATTGCTATTACATCATTGAGGAGAGTGGGTGAGCTCCAGGCACTAACCATAGAAGAACCATTTTTACAAGTACACCAAAACAAAGTGGTTTTTCGCACTAACCCTAAATTTCTACCCAAAGTAGTATCTGCCTTTCACATCAACCAATCTGTTGAGTTGCCTGTGTTCTTTCCTCAACCGGATTCAGTGGCAGAACGAGCTCTACACACTTTAGATGTTAAACGAGCATTACTTTATTTCATAGAAAGGACAAAACCTTTTCGTACTACTAAACAACTCTTTGTTGCTTTTGCTCCACCACACAAGGGCAATCCCATTTCTAAATCGGGTATTGCAAAGTGGATAGTCAAATGTATACAGACATGTTATGCAAAAGCGAAAAGGACTTTTAACAGTTCCCCCTAGAGCGCATCCCACTCGCAAAATAGGGGCTTCTATGGCTTTCTTAGGAAACATTCCCATAGCTGACATCTGTAAAGCTGCAACATGGTCTACACCACACACATTTACAAAACACTTGTGTAGGTGTGTTAGCCAGACAATAAGGTAATGTAGGCCAGGCAGTTCTACCTACACTCTTTCAAACGACCGCAACAGCTACAGGTTAGCCACCGCTTTGGGAGATTACTGCTGTATAGTCTATGCAAAGCATGTGATCTACAGCTCGCATGCCTCGAACGGAAAATGCTACTTACCCAGTATGCATCTGTTCTTGGCATGTAGAGCTGTAGATTCACATGCGCCCACCCACCTCCCAGGGTACCTGTCCCTGTTCCAGTACTATCTTATTTAGATACATACGCATGGACATATCTATTCTACTCTTACTAACTCCATTCTCACCCTCTGCGGGAAAACAATCTAACATTGGAGTCGATGCCCATGCGCACTATCACCGAAAGGAGTCCCCTACCTCGTGACTGGAAAAGACTTCTTCGAAGAAAAACAAAGTGCAAACATCCGGAACCAACACTAGATGGCAGACTTATGCAAAGCATGTGAATCTACAGCTCTACATGCCAAGAACAGATGCATACTGGGTAAGTAGCATTTTCCTTATGGGCGTTTTAGGGGAGTACCAGGTATGGCCAATGGGCACCTTACCTGGGGTGACTACACCCTCTAATATGCCACCCTCCGGTGGGAGAGGGCATAGACCTAGCCCTGATTTGGAGGGGTCTCTCCATCTTCAAGATGGCGGCAACTGAAAGATGTGCTTCACCTCGCTTCCCCCACCTTAGGGGTGGAGTTGGCATAGGTGGGCACACCTCCTATTCTCCTGAGTTTTCCCACCGGTTTTCCTAGCCCCAAGTGGGGCTGCCATCTGCTGCTAACAGCAGAAGCTGGGGATCGCATTACAAATGCGGCAGGCCTTTGAAGCTTCCCTCTTCGAGCATTGGCCCATCCTGTGGTAGTAGGTGTGACACCTCTGCCCAGGATGTGTATTGTTTCTGGTCCCAGAGAGCAGGGGCTCTCTACCCAGGGGTCCAGAACCATGGCTGGTGGTGGCTGGCTGCCTACAGCCGGTCAGACACCACACTAGGGTTGAAAGGTTTTCAGGAGGCACCTCTGAAGTGCCCTCTGGGTTCATGGTACAATAAATCACACACTGGCATCAGTGTGGATTTATTGAGAGGAGTGGTTTGGTACCAAACACCTGTGTTCAGTGAATCCATCATGGTGCTGTCGAATTTCCAGCCCATGTACTCTCTATGGCTTCACTGGCACTTACAATATCAAGGAATGGGCCCCAATATTGTAGGGGCATATCTGCATGAGCAGATATGCCCTCATGTGTGGTATAGTGCACCCTGCCTTAGGGCTGTGAGGCCTGCTATAGGGGTGACTTGCTGGCTGGCATGGCACCCAGGCAGGGTACCATGTCGATTTGTCGTTTTCTCCCTCACAGGGGCATGCAAGCTGCAAGGGCAGTGGCATGATCCCAGTGCGGGGGGGAGGTTCCAGGGGACCCTCTTCAGCTCCGAGGCCCTAAGTACCCAGGGTACCATTTACTATGGACTTACAAGGGGTAGAAGTACCAATTGGGGATTTGTTTTTATGGGAGAAGCACTGGCACACAGGACCTAGTTGGCAGGGACCATATGCACTACAATTGAAACCACATCAAAACCAGGATAAAAGTGGGGGCTAACCATGCAAAAGAGGCACTTTCTCACACCGGTGATAGAATACATTAACCGCTTCGTACTGCTTTGAGCTCCCAGCAGTAAAGGTGAAATTAAAATATTGAAGACAATAGAGGTTGTCTTTCTGTTCTTTTTTTTTTTTTTTTTTTTTAGAACATTTGCTACTTCATTTGTGAAATGTTTAATTATTCGTGGTTTGATATAGCCCGGACTAGACAGAGGTTTGTCAAAAGCTTAGAGTGCCAGTAAAAACAGAACCTCATGTTAGCAATATTTTGTGGGGGTTTCTTGTTTGTGGTTTTTTCTTTAAATTTTTATTTTTATTTTGTTAGAGCCATGAAACCCCCTCCAACATTTGACACCCATAATATAGCAATATAGTCCTTCTGCCTCGTTCAGTACTTGTTAAATCCCTTCTCCCTCCCATTATGTTTTTGTGTTCTCGTCCTCCTTCCTTGATTACCTCCGTTCATGGAGTGTCCCTTGTTCCGTCACTTCTCGTCCTCCCGCTCTCTGGCGGAGGACATAAGTTATCTTCGGAGGAGCAGTGTGGTGTGTGGTGTGTGGTGTGTGGTGTGGTGTGTGGGTGTGTCTGTGTGTGTGTGTCTCTCAGATGGTCGTCCAGCCGTGTGTACGTCACTTTACCTACACCCTTCATAGTGACTGGTTCAACCTTCTCGTTGTAGTTGTCGGTTTCCTTCCTTCTCTTCAATGAGTGTCTGTTACATTATTACGGAGGATGCCTTGTATATCTAGCAAGGTTGTCTGTATAGGAGCGGTTTCTTTTTACAGTTTTTCTAGCTATGTGCTTCAGCATTCATTGTTCTTTTTCTCTTCATCATTCTTGCTTGGAGGTCGCTTTTTGAAATCTGTTTCTCAGGATAGTTACCTTGACGACCGGTGGGTGCTCTTTATTCGTTGTGTGTGGTCGCTGCGGCTGAGCATGCTGTGTATGCTCCTTCCATTGGTTATGAGGACTATTGTCCTTGGTCCCCTTGCATTCCCCAATCGTAGGCTGCATCCCTTTTTGGGTCTGCCTCTTTTTCTGGTTCTATGCGGTGTTTGTCGCAGTCTTGTAACTTTCTACTCCCTACGGGCTTCCCATAGTCCTTCTTGGAGATCAGTCCTTCGGTGAGCGTCTGCTTCAACTATTATTTTTCAGATAGTCTGGTCCCTTTCTATCTTTTGGGCCAGCTTCTCTTATTTGGAGATCTTTGAGGTCTGTGTGCAGCCCCTCCTCCAAGGATGGTATTGCTTGGGTATGTGATTCTCAGACAATCTGAGATGACAACGCTACTTAGTCGCTCAATGCCCTCTACCGATGTGCAGCGGTACTGCTGAAAAAAATTCCAGATCCAGTCTGGCACCTGGGGAGGATTCTAAGATCAGGAATCTGCGGCTAGATCCTGTCTCTACCAGATAAGGAGTTGCCAAAGGTAAGTAACTTGTCCACTAGGTCTACTATCTAAAGTTGGTCCTTTTTCACCTAGTGGTAATGATTGGAGTAGCGGAGCTTTAATGCAGGCGTCACTAAAACAGTGGCCATGGCACTGCAATTTATAAACAATCCAAAAAGCACACAGACTCGCAGGAGTTTGTCTGAGCAGAGGCCGAACTGGAGACCAAGTTGCATCTTGGTGGGCTTTTGAACCCTCTGACTTTGCATTACGACGCAGCACTGGTGGGAGTTGTGCTCTATACAAGTGCCACATTTTGTAACGGTGTCTCGGGGGTCCTGCTAGCATCTTGCCACAGTGCTGCATCCTCTAATCACTTTGTTGCTGTTAGCACTCGCGCTCTTCAGGAATTACAAGGATATATCGCCTTTCAATTAAAACAAATCGCACAAACTGATTCCAAAACTACATCGTTTGCAACTAAACATTGCCATTCTTCGAAAATTAAAAAACGTTTGCCTGCATTTTGTTTTCCAGTAACATTTTCAACGCATGTTTTTGAAAAGTGACGTTGCTCCCGGGTTGTAGGTGCAATGCACTTTTAAGGTTAGGTCTGTCTTGCTTGTGCCAGCCCTGCTGTCACACTCTGGTGCCCATGAGTGAGCCTCTGTGCATGTGGTGAGGGTGCCTGAATCAGAGTTTTTTTAAAGGTGTGATGGTTTTAAAAGCCAAAATCCTGACTATTTTGCAGTCCTTGTTTTCACTCCTTTCTTCATGCACCTAGTTTCAGATGCTGATGGAATCGGAGTAGGGGTGGATAAAATAACTTTAAAGGGTCAATTATTGATGTCAAAGAGAAGCCTCAGGAGTAGAGATCTACAGGCTGTATAGGACGACCTACCACGTCTGTGGCTCAGTGTATATGCAGCCTAATCTGACCCTACATCCACGACGCTACCTTTTCGATATGACTACATCAACCATTACCCTTCTGTCGGTCAGTGCTGACCGTGTCTAGGTAGTGACACCTTTGTAGTGGTGCATTGAGGGTTTGGAGTTGACCCTGTGTAGTTGATTCAGTGGCGTCAACTAGTCTTTTGCAGAAATGAAACTGTACCCCTTGCCCAGTTCCTACGCTAGACCGAACTGCGCTTTCTCACAGTGCCTGCAGACGTTTTACATTTGGAGGGGCCACACCAGGGCATTTGGGGGACACTTGTGGAATGACCTCCAGGAGTACATCTGGAGGAGACAGATCTACTAACCTTTATTAACAAACAAAAGCTTTATTTTATCTACTACCTTTGTATCTTTCTGGCAGTGCTATTACAGGTGGCCATCAAGGGACAATTGAATTGTAGTAGGCACCTTACAGATGTTCTTAACTATACATACATACATACGTATGTTTTGGTAAGTGCGGTTGCAGTGGTCGTGCGGTGTCCTGTAGTCGACTCTTGTACATGCTGATGATGAGTAGTAGACGTAGTGGTTTCTGTGCGGCCCTTTATTGCTGTAGTGTGGTGCCATGGTGGATAACTTGGACCTGTGCCGACAGCTGCTGGGCTCTGAACTGAGGCAATGCAGGGATAGTACATGCGCCTCCACAGTAGAGCTGCTTGATGTTTCGTCTGCCACAAAGGCTGGCACTGCTCCCATCTGTAAATATTTCCGATGCCCTCGCCTGACCCGCTGCAATGCCAAAGTGTGCGTCACAGTCCCTGAAAGCACTACAGTGTTTATATTCAGCTTCATTCGTCCTACGATAACATGGCGCGCCCTAGGTACAGCAAGGTTCTAGTTTTATTTTGTGAGCTAAAAAACAGAATCCAGATTGGTTGGCAATAGTCTGCCATGCAGAGCTTCTGCCAATGTGCTGTCTATATCGACACAGTAGGCAAGCACAGGGATGGGCTGCGTGCTTATCTGTGTTGCGCTTTTTCAGCGTTGTAGCACCGTGAAGTGCCAGAGATGGCAGAACCCTACTTAAACATACAAGTGGAGCACTTGCGGTTTTCTGTATCCTTGTTCGGGACTGTTTACCTTTAAGGCTTCTGATTATGAAAGTGTCCCTTGCAGGCGCCATGGGCTGGTGTGCTCTGTAGGACCTTGTGTTTGTTTTCCTCCTCCTTCTTCTGCTAGGCTGAGTAGGCTTTGACCTTGAGTGTCCTTGGGAAGCGGCAGGCAAGGAGCTCAGTATTGGGTTGAGTGGAGGCTGTGGAAGGGGATGGCGTGATGGTCCTGCCAGACCATGTTTGAGCGCCTTGCTGTGTATAGTACACAAGACTGTCCAGATGATGCTGTGGATGTGATGTTCAGGCCAGGGTTCAGGTCTTGGTGCTGGCGGTGGCTGGGGAGGTGGGATGGGGTGCTGGATGGACACACTGAGGATGATATTTCTTGGGCGAAGCTCTTCTTGGGTCTGGTGGTCTGTAGATCAGATCAAGGCTCTTGTCTTGGTGCTGTCGGCTGGGGGGTGGGACGGGGTGCTGGATGGACACACTGAGGATGATATTTCTTGGGCGAAGCTCTTCTTGGGTCTGGTGGTCTGTAGATCAGATCAAGGCTCTTGTCTTGGTGCTGTCGGCTGGGGGGTGGGACGGGGTGCTGGATGGAGGCACGGAGGATGAGCTTTGATGTTTCTTGGGCGAAGCTCTTCTTGGGTCTGCGTGGTCTGTAGATCAGATCGAGGCTCTTGTCTTGGTGCCGTCGGTGGCTGGGGGGGTGGGACGGGATGCTGGATGGAGGCACGGAGGATGAGCTCTGTTTCTTGGGCGTAGCTCTTCTTGGGTCTGCGTGGTCTGTAGATGAGATGGAGGCTCCTGGTGCTGTCGGTGGCTGGGGGGTGGGACGGGGTGCTGGATGGAGTCATTGAGGATGAGCTCTGATATTTCTTGGGCGTTGCTCTTCTTGGGTTTGCGTGGTCTGTGGATCAGATGGAGGCTCCTGGTGATGCAGAGAGGGGGAAGTGGCGGTGAGGATCTTGAAAATCTTAGGTGTTGATTACAGGAATCTCCTCCGCTCTTGTATGTGCGGTCTGTGTTGTATTTTTTTTAGATCTTCCCAAGAAAAAGCCTCACATAGAGCATGTTTTTTATTCGATTCTTTCAAATTAAAGTTTACCTGCTCTTGTCCGATGTTCAAAGATTCGAACTAGCAGGAATACTGACTGAGTCCATGGCGAAACAAACCTGTGACACCAATAATGATGTGGTTCACATGTAAAACGTTTCGGATTCTGAGGGGCGTGTTGGAAGCAACCCAAAGATGGCCACCGATTGTACAACCGGTGCTGCAATGTTAGATTGTTATGTCTACAGCTCTTGCTGCCGGAGTGTTGAAGCTTCTCTGCGCTGTATGTCACAGCAGCATTAAACTCCTTTTACCGACCTCAGAAGGCTGAGGCTGCCGGGCCACTGTGCGAGCCTGTGACCTGCACAGCTGGGCAGCAGGTGCATTACTGCCTATCGCCCCAACTCCCATGAGTAGGTTCTAGGAAAGGTGCCTGGAGGCTCTGAAATCTAGCTCCGCGAATTCGCCGTGTAAGCATGAACATGCGGTTTCTTCTTGGTCTGCAGGGCACAGGATGTCCTTCGCTGTACCCTCTGGAGACCTGCGTGCATGCAGCGGCTTGAAACCAGAGCAGATTGTCGTAGGCGGATGAACATCGTGCCTGTGCCACTGAGAGGTCGGAAGAGCCGCACCGTCTGCCTTCAGAGCCTGCCTCTGGTTGGAAATCAATTTAGAGCAGGTGGGCTGGTGTGGGGTCAGTGGACGGTCCTGTCTGTCCCTGAACGCTTCTGACCCAGTGTTGGCTCGGGTGAAGGGTTTAACATAGCAGCAGTTTCACTTCTCTTCCTCAGGTGGTCTTTTGAATATCAAGTTGTCAAGGAAAGGTTTATCTTTGCACTGACTGTTTGCAGTCTGTGCTTTTCCACTTTTTTTGTCTGAAAATCCCAAGTGACTAAACAAATGCAGAAATCTGATGCACATGAGGCCACATCAGACATCCCTCCGGGAAGCTCCACAGGCAGGCGAGCTCCTGGCTGTGGGCTACACTGTGACACGAAGAGGAGCATGTTGTGTAGGGACAGAAGTCCTAATGTAACTTTGAAAAGCTGTGCCACCAGCCCCACCGGACGCTCTGCATGGTTCTGGGGGCTGAAATCCCCGGCATGGTTTTGTGCAGCTGTTCTGCCAGTTTGTACAGTTCCTGTACACCCCTGCGTGTTTTCGCCCAGTGGCCTCAACAGTCGTGGTTCCCCTTGGAGGTACTCCCATTTACACCGACTTGAGGTCTGTGAACTGGGCTGTGATGTCAGGGGGACACCAAAAGTGTACCCCTTATGAGACCGGCTACCTCCCTCTCTGTCCAAGCTTTGTGTGTTCATTGATTGTGACAGCAGCATGTTTATTTTCACAGACACAGGCCTTTTTTTTTTTTTACCTGTATCTTTGGGGGTGGGTAAATCGTTTGGCCTCCCCCATGTCGGATATACTTTCAGTTTCCCATAACTAGCGGTCTAAAGTCATCACCATACCTAAGGCATGCATATTGGGCGCCTCAACAGATACAGAGAGATACTGTTGACTGCTGGAGTCCATAGCACTCCATTCTCCCAGAAGGGGGTCCTCTCTGGGTGTCGTACCGGCATCGCAGCCCAGCTCTGGTTTCTCGAGTCCCTTTAAATGCGCGTACCTTCGAGATGATTGTAGTGGTCTGAGAGGTCCCCAGGACTCCACCTGTTCATATCCACACATCTGCAGATTGTTAGCTGGTTGGGTGTGGTAGCAATCAACGATCCTTTCTTACAGCCCAGGTTTCCATTGGTACAGTGCAACACACCCCTCCCCTGTTTCCTGCGTTGTGATGGTCTCACAGGACAGTCGGAGCTTACAGAAAGGGAATACCCGTCCCACTGAACCAGCCCACAGCAGCCTGGCTCAGGTTGGACAGGAAGCTTGCACGTTTTGGACCCCAGCAGGCGAATGCCTCTCCGGGACTTGAGGTGCCCACTGCACTTTTAACAACTGCAGACTCACTGGTTAGAGGCACCCCACTTTGGCCATCAGAGAAGTGCACCCCTCAGCCATTACTGAGGATGCCTCTACACCAGCCTGGACTGGGCCAAGAAGGGAACCGCGGCTTTAGGCTGTTCTCACTCTGGACTAGGTACATGTCCCATAGTGTCTGGAGCTGCAGAGAAGGGAGAGGCTGGTGGACCTCAGTGAGGAGCTGCACTGCTTTACTGTGCCACCAGGAGAAGCCACTTAGTCCAGGAGATGAGTACAAGACCCAGCTGACTGCTAGGACCTGCGTGGGTCACTCTGATGGAGTGGGACTGGCTAGGTGGCGCAGCATTGTCTAAGCAAGACTACCATCTGGGTGTGGGGTAGATCCATGACCTTCATGAATGGAAACTGGTGACGCTGTACCGTCCTGATTCTTCCTGTCCCTAGGTTCCTGACGCCTCCGCCTCCCTTCCTCTGAAATCATCACCTGTAGCAAGGAAGTCTTCAGAGATGGGTGTAGGGTCTGCTCCCATTGGCTTGTTCCACAACTATTGAAATCATTTCTCCAGTTAGTGCGGTTCCAGACGTTTCACCAGCCAAAGACTTGGTCACTCCTAAACTGGAGCCGCCATCGGTGTCGGAGTTTTAAAAACCAATTGTTTGTTCATTGGATGGAGTGCATATCCTTAACCTAAAGACAATGTTGATTTGTCTGCACATACATATGTTTTTGTCTTTTTAATAAAAAAATGTGAAAATATCTGAATTCTTTCCAAGCTATCTGCCCCAGTAGGTTGTTTGTTCTCAAAAGGGGCTTGTTCCATAGTAACGCAGTCCACCTAAATCCTATGCATGCTTCCCCGGAGTATGGCATGGCCATGGACCTCCGGTGAGCCAGGGTCCATACTGCCGGTTTGTGAACTTTAACCTCCCCTGTTGCATTCCAGAAATCCTAGATTGGCTGAAGAGAGCATGGTCCTTTACTTCTGCGCTTTGGCTGAGGAGAGCGTGGTCCTTTGTCACTTCTGTGCTTCGGCTAAGGAGAGCGTGGTCCTTTGTCACTTCTGCGCTTCGGCTGAGGAGAGCGTGGTCCTTTGTCACTTCTGCGCTTCGGCTGAGGAGAGCGTGGTCCTTTGTCACTTCTGCGCTTCGGCTGAGGAGAGCGTGGTCCTTTGTCACTTCTGCGCTTCGGCTGAGGAGAGCGTGATCCTTTGTCACTTCTGCGCTTTGGCTGAGGAGAGCGTGATCCTTTGTCACTTCTGCGCTTTGGCTGAGGAGAGCGTGGTCCTCTGTCACTTCTGCGCTTCGGCTGAAGAGAGCGTGGTCCTTTACTTCTGCGCTTTGGCTGAAAAGAGTGTGGTCCTTTGTTACTTCTGCGCTTCGGCTGAGGAGAGCGTGATCCTTTGTTCCTTCTGCGCTTCGGCTGAACAGTGCGTGGTCCTTTGTTACTTCTGCGCTTCGGCATTGATAAATATACATTTTTGGTGTTTTCGTGGAAGGCTTTAGATTGTGTGACATTTGCTGTGACGCATGTCTCTTTCAGTTGGATGGTTTGTACCCCAAATAAACACAATTTCGTAGACCACTTAAGTCAACACAAGCCTTTCTCAGTATGTGACTCTGGGAATATTGAAACTCTTCTCTATCTGTTTTTTTTAGGTTCCAAAGCAGAGAGTTGAAACCGAGAAGAAGGCAGAGATGGTTGAAAATGGTAAGTCTGTGTTGTTAATCTGCTTTGCCGCCTTTTGATGTTCACAGCTAAACGTTTTGTCAGAACATCCTGTATTGTAGCTTGCAATGGAGCTTGGAGGGGTTGGGGGGGAGGGGGGTGTTGGTGATCTGGAGGATTCCTAAACCTGCTCCTGATGAACCATTCAACACTTGGAGAGCAGTCTTTGCATCTTCACACCAGGGTAGTCGTGCTGATTACTCTGGATTTCTGTCCAAGTGGATAACATTGTCCGTCTTACCTGCACATCGCCTTCAATCTCCTTGGAGATGACTGTTCTCTGAATGTTCCCTATTTTCCTATCCCTTCTTTTTAGGTCGAGCCTGGGCAGCGCATGCGCTGCTCTGCGAGGCATGCTGTATTCGATTATAGACTTGAAGCCCCACCCACTCTCCGCCCATATTTGTCATTGGTTTGTATCAATGTCCTTCGTAAATGGTGACTTATAATTCGTTAATAGGCTTGTTAATCCCTCCTTAGTACCGCCTTGTCTTCATTTGTAACCTCCCATGAGGATTGGCCCTTATACTTCTGTTGTTACACGGTATGTCTTATTTAGTCTGTAAGCACTATTTTCTTTAATGAGTTTCACCTACTGCAGGCACGACATGCTTTCCTGCGACATTCAGCGCGCCATGCACGCTTTTTCTTTCCAAGCAGCCGGGACAATGGTGGCCGCTTCTTTGAAATGAAATGGGTCTCGCATTTACAAGAGTTTCAGCTAGTGGCATTGTAAATGACAATACCTTTTATTTATGTGTTAATTATCAAAACAGATCAATAAAAGGTATTGTCATTTACAATGTCAAAAGCTTAAACTCTCGCAAATGCGAGACCGATTGCATTGCAAATGCGTGTTTCCCATCTGCTACAAGTAACAATCCTAAATAACTAAACTGTGCCCCTCCACATCATCCCTGCCAGCAGATGTGGTGTAAGGTCCATCCTTTGACTCCATGGTGGAGAGTGCCAATGTCTGTCTGGTTCTGTTGAATGTTCTTTTAAGAACTGTTACTAATTTTAAGATAAGCGGCTTAACATTCTCCTTGCAGAACTTGATTTACTCAATAGAAAGACATTCGATCACATAGAAGTCTGAAGCACTTGATTTCTATATGACGAGTGTATATCGTGATGGCGCGAGATCATCGCACAATCTTACTCGATCTGGTGCTCCGTGCATGACGAGTGACAACAGTGCTCGTGCAGCGCAGCAAGGAATGCGAGTTAATCAACAATGAATACACAATGTTGGTTATTCGTGTGCGGCCTGTCCTCATGATTCTCTATAAAACCTCTCAAAGTGGACTTGTGGGGCTGATCCACTTTTACTTCTTGCCCAAGTGGTTTTGACGGGTCAGGCCCAACTACACATTCCATTGGTGCTTCTACCGGTTCAGATTGCTTGTGCTGTATGAAAATCAGTTCGGGACTTCATCAGGTCAGTGTGGGGAAGACCCTAGAACTTGTGCTAATTACTTAAACGGCTCCAAATGATAGTCTATGAAGTGAGTCAAAGGAAATTTGCCACTTCATAACTTTCGAACATCTGATCCATCAGGGAATAATTGTTTCCTTTGCAGGCTTTTTGTGGTTGTTTGAATGGGAACGGCATAACCGGAGAAGCTTGCAGCGGAAAGAATCCGTTATTCCCCGCAGTATGTCATGTTCGAAAGTAATGAAGTGCTGCGCATCCTTTGGTTCACTGGATTCTTGGGGTGGTTACATGCAGCCCACCAGATGTATTCGCGATCATATGGAGCAATGTAACATATTCAGCCCAGGTTCTGAGGAACAAAGGGTCACCCCATTGTGATTAACGGTCCATGGTGGAGAGAGCACCCATGAGCTCTGCCACTCAGCGCCCCCTTTATCCAAGTACTTGTGTGCTTGGGGTCCCTATTAATGTTCTTAGCAACACCATCTTATTTTCAAATTAACCAATGCCAACCATTGCTAAATTGCACATTTTAACAGATCTCTACTAACAAAATAACCACTCGCAACCAATGGACGGAAATCCTTGAATTCTACGAATTGGCCCACCTCGGGTACCATTTATTCAGACCAATGGGCCTTTTGAATTGGTCAAGTTGGCTACACCCTTCCTCTGTTGTCCACTCCAATAAAGATCTCCACAGTGGTCTCCGGTGTCAGTGGATCCTACGTCTATCCTGTCTGCAGAATTAGTCTTTGCTCTCCAGGGGTGTGTTGGAGGTGGTGCCCGAGGCAAGGGAGGGTATAGGCTGTTACTCCAATTATTTCCTGGTCCCAAGAAAGACTGGGGACTGAGACCCATCTTGGTGGTCCTCAGGGTTCTGAACACCTTCCTGCAGAAGGACAAGTTCAAAATGATGACACTGGTTTAGGTTGTGAGGTTTCTGCAACCCATAGAATGTCTGGTGCCCCTGGACTTTCAGGGCGCATACCTTCATGTTGCGATCCTGTAGACCCACAGGCGTTACCTTAGATTAATGGACTGGATGGAGCATTATCAGATCACGTTTCTGACGGTCCGCTTTACCGTGGCTCCCTGGGTGTTCATGAAGGTGATGTCTGGTTGCAGCTCATCATTGCAGGTCAGGGATACATGTACTCCTGTACCTCGATGGCTGATTCCGAAAGGCACAATCTCCTCAGCCAGCCCCGGACCACCTACAGGCAGTGGTTTTATTGCTATCCACTCTTAAACTAAGCGAAGTCGATCCTTCAGCTTGTGCAATGTATCCCCTTCCCAGGGGCCATTCTGAGGGCTTTCCCCCGCCGCAGCGAGTCCGGGTCATTTGGACTATGAATCCGACGTTTCAGGCAAAAGTCCCAGTTCAGGGCCGGGAAGTTCTTGGCGCCCTTGGTCTTCTGGCCTTCATCCTGCAAGCCCCTCATGCTCCTTGGCACATGCAGGTGCTGCTGTAGAACGTTCGGCCGCAACACTGGAAGTGTCTGTCAGTTCATATACGTAATTCAGACGACGCAGCCCTAGACTCTCCGAGGTGGACGAGTGAGGTCAACCTGTCTTGTTGCAGACCTTTCTCCTGAACCCTTCCTGGGGATCAGTTGCGACATATGCACCACCTCAGGGCTGGAAAGGTTACCTGGACAAGATGGAGATGAGAGGGCTCGGGACTGCAATGAGGGCATTAGGAATCATGGTGATGGGTGGAATGGTTGAATTAATCTCAGCCACTGGCAATTGCTTGGTCTGCATCCTAATCCATCGTGACACCTCAGTTTGAACTCAGCCATATACAAATCAGTCTTGACGCTGCTCCAATGGGAACAGTCCAGCCCGAACTGCCAGGCCAGATCCTCTCTGAACCGGGTCGCAGGCAACCCAAAACAACTTTAGCCCTCATTTGGGCTCATCCCCCAGGTATAGCTTTGTTCCAGTGGCACAGTGTGCACAGGACCCACGTCTGTACTACTGGTCACACAAAAGGCATAAAACACAAGGTGATGGATGGAATGCTTGAATTGATCTCAGCCGCTGGCAATTGCTCGGACCGCATCCCAAATCCATTGTTTTTTGGCTACTATCCTTCCTCAAGTTGGACCCAACCATATGCAAATCAATCTTGACCCTGCACCAATGAAAACAGTCCATCCCAAGCTGCCAGACCAGGTCCTCCCTGAACCAGAATACAAGCAACCCAAGGCCGGTTTAGCCTTGCTTCTAGTGGCACAGTGAGCATGGGACCCAAGTCTGGGCATACCCGTCAAACTCGGGACATCAATAAAACAAGATGATGGGTGGAAATATGCATTGTCAGGCCTTCCATACCTTGGAGTTTCTTCCTCGAGGATCTCTGAGACACACTTCGCCTTCGGTGCAACAAGGAAGGTGAGGGGGGGGGGGGGGTGGGGTGTCTCATGCTTTGTCTGAAGACTTTCGGGCTCACTGAATTTCCCTGGTGGTCAGTCAGCTGCCATCCTCTTTCGGCATCAGAGCAGACTAACTCGGCCTGCATCATTTTACCAATCGTGTATGACGTCTGCATCCGGAGGTGGCTCAGTGCATCTTTGCCGAGTGGGACGTGCCCCCAGTAGATGTTAGCTACTTCCAGGAATCCTATTGTCAAGCCTTCCATACCTTGGAGTTTCTTCCTCAAAGATCTCTGAAGGATACACATGCCTTCGGTGGCACTGTGGCCTTCTTTACGTGTTCCTCTTGCTGCCACTGATTCTGCGGGTGCTGAGGAGGATCGGGATGGACTGAGTGCAGCTCTTCCAAGGCCTGCTGGGCCTGTGCTCTCCCCTTTAACTACCTCTTTGGGAGGGTCTGCTGTCCCAGCACCAGGGCATGGTTCAACATCTGAACCGCCTCCATCTATCCCTGAGCGCATGGAGACTTACCGGAAACAGCGGAGTGGTTTTGGTTTGCCGCTGGGAGCTGTGAGCATCATCTGCTCTCAGTAAACACATCTACACTGACCATTGGGCCAAGCTTGTGCTGTGGTGCAAGGACAGCCGCTTTGA
Organism: Calotriton arnoldi; assembly: GCA_963921515.1. Taxonomy (NCBI): domain Eukaryota; kingdom Metazoa; phylum Chordata; class Amphibia; order Caudata; family Salamandridae; genus Calotriton; species Calotriton arnoldi. The sequence continues at coordinate 261,118 of CAWUFW010017397.1, forward strand.
CGCTCTTTAGGCTAAATTGTTTGACATTGCTATTTATTTTGCTTTTGGTCCGCAAAGCCTTGCCTTTGGCGCTGCGAAGGGTTACCTATTGGCTCTTTTCGCCTTTTTGCGTTTGACTGATTAGGCGTCCTTGTTCAAATCACCGGTGGGGGGGGGGGGGGGAGGGTGGTGGTGGTGGTGGTGGTGTGTGTGTGTGTGTGTATATGTATGTGTGTGTGTATATGTATGTGTGTGTGTATGTGTGTGTATATGTATGTGTGTGTGTGTGTGTATATAATTTTTTTTTTAATTGGTTTTGCTTTAATGTTTCTGCCTGCACCATGTCTTATGCAGCAGTGTAACCTTCAATTGGTTCCTACTTATTAGATGCTTATGCTTCAATCTCATTCACAGATAATATGAGGTTATTGACTCCTAAAACAATCTCACTTACTACCATCACTTCCATGCGATATTGGTGAGATGCAGGCACTCTGTGCTGCCTCCACTTGCCGCATTCTTCCCTGACAAACTGGTGCTTCGCTCTGGTGTCTTTTTTCCCAAACGTGGTGTCACCCTTACAGGTGGGAAAGTATATCATGCTTCCCGTATTTTTTGTCCCCCATTTCTCTGAGGAGGAGCAGTTACACCAATTGGTTCCCTAAGGGGCCTTTAGTCTCTATATCGATAGGAATGAGGTCACTGTTGGGACAGTAAACATTTTATTTGCTTTGTCTGTACAAAGAAAGGAAGACAGTCCAGAAGATGTATTGTCATCTGTATCAAGATGTGTTCCACCTTGACCAGTAAAGGACATTCTCGGGACCTTCAGGCTCGATCCACCAGCTGGCTGGAGGCATTCCTGTGCTAGGCATCTGCCAGGCTGCCACATGGGCATCCATTTACACTTTGACTAGGAGGGTCGTCCTACCTGCTCCATCCTGCAGGACTTCAGGGTGTAAGCTCCACTCCTCAGACCCTGCGCCTTTTTGTTGGCACTGCTTGGATAGCGATTCATGAGATGATTAATCTGGTCAAAAATATCCATCCAAAAAACAAATTACTTCCCTTCAGAACTTCGTGGTTAATACTTTCTAACTGCAGATTCCTCACTGCCCGCCATCCTCCCCATTCTGTGACATGGACTTTTCATGTTAAAAAGGTCCCAAGATATATTTGACACTCTGTCACACTGTGAGTAGTTCCTTGTGTAGGGGTGCTGAAGGTATAGCGATAAACTGAGATCAGTGTGCTGGAGGGGCTCTGTCATCACATCCAAAGGTGGTGCAGAGTCCGAGGGTGTCACCTGTCTGCATGTGAGAGCAATTGTAAGTTTCTGGATCCATTCTAGCTAATGGGGGGGGGGACTCTCAAGATGAGAATCTGCTGTTGGATAGGATATCCACCAGAAAGAGTTACTGGAGGTAAGGAACTTGTTCATCTACATCTTGGCCCTCCAGACCTGCATGAACTTGAATATGCTGAAACCCAATGCGACAAAACAGTGGTTCTCACATGTGGCCCATCCGGATACAGGCACCGACTTGGTCGAGATGAATTTGGCACGGAGACCGCGATAGATTGCACTTCCTCTTCGGCACCAGTGGCATCGACGTCTGCAGGACCGGTGCATAATTCGGCACTGAACCCAATCTTTGCACCAACGGCTGCCGAACCCGACGGGGGTCAATGGGCACAGACTGTGCCAAGGGCAGCCCTGCTGGCAGTAACCCTACTGGAGGCCCCTGCAGATCCTTCACTTCTTGGAGTGACGAACAAAGAGGCCCGAAACCTCTGGATCCACGCCTGAATGTACGGAGAAGGAGCTGATGTAGGTGTGCATGGGTGGCCCTAATGTGCGGCGCCATTCGTCACTTCCGGAACTACGTCGACGTTGAGCCACATGGCTCCACGTGCCTGCACGCAGAGGCAGTGCTTTTTGAGTTTCCAGATCCACTCTGGAGACTGGGGCTATTCTCAAGACGAAGAATCTGTGGCTTGATAAAGCGTCCACCAGAAAGTGTTATCAAAGGTAATTAAATTATTCATTCATTTATGTACGTGTTCATTTACATCTGTGAAGAGTAAACTTCAGCTAAGCCCAACCCACCCTTCACCATATTTCTTACTCGGCTCCTGTGCATCTCGACTTTCACCCTGCGTGCAGCCAGGTGCCCTGCGCGGGTCCAGGGCGCCTTTTTTACTCTGCCCCTGGTTGCTTTTCTCAGGGACCTGGAGGGCTCCGAAGTCTCTGTGCTGACTGCCTTGTTTGTTGGTTATTGGATTATTTATTTTACATTCCCATAATTGAGAGGGCAGACACTGCTTTGTGACCTCAAGGTATGTTGGCTGCTTGAAGCACACATTGGAAACGTGTCCAGCTTGGTGACTGTGTGTTTTTGTATCTGTGCAGTCAAAGCTTCCTTCCAAAGAGGCGGTCGCCACCTAGAAACCCAAGAGGGCCGTCTTTTCATGGAATATTCTGGGGGAAATAAACTTTTTCCACTTTTAATTATTCATTTCTCAGAAATCCTTGCACTGTGGCGCCTATATTTGGGTGAATGTGAGCGTTGTTTCGATGGATGTCAGTGTCACGCTTGACTTACAGATAGATGAATGTCCTGTGACTGGGTGTGAGAGAGAGAGAGAGAGAGAGAGGGGTGGGTGTGTGTGTGTGTGTGTGTGTGTGTGTGTGTGTGTGTGTGTGTGTGTGTGTGTGTGTGTGTGTGTGTGTGTGTGTGTGTG